>VWZE01026302.1:128020-161550 GCA_013396675.1 Eubucco bourcierii
CACAGAATCATAGAATCACAGAATCACAGAATCACAGAATCACAGAATCACGGAATCATAGAATCACAGAATCACAGAATCATAGCATCACAGAATCATAGCATCACAGAATCACAGAATCATAGTCATAGAATCAGTCAGGGTTGGAAGGGACCATAAGGATCAGCCAGTTCCAACACCTCTGCCATGGGCAGGGACACCTCACGCTAGGTCAGGCTGTCCAGAGCCTCATCCAGCCTGGCCTTAAACACTTCCAGGGATAAGGCTTTCACCACCTCTTTGAGCAACCCCTTCCAGGCTCTCACCACCCTCATGCTGAAGAACTTCTTCCTAACATCCAGTCTGACTCTGCCCGTTTCTAGTTTGGTTCCATTCCCCCCAGTCCTATCACTACCTGACACCCTAAAAAGAATCAAGACAAAAGCTTTGTAGGGGAGTGCAGGAACAGCTGGAAAACAAAGCATCATGTCTGCAGAGCAGATTTTATAGTCCTTTGAGGGAATGTATCAGTTTAGATGGATAAGATAGGGAGGAATACAAAAGCTAAAGGGAGAGATAACAGGACACTTTGCTGACAGGGGGATTACAGGGCTGGAAACTTGGTTTTAAACTAGCTTCAGGGCAAAGAAAAAAAAAAAAAACCAACACCCAAATGGTATTGAATAATACAATGAATGATCTTGCACAAAAGTGTTCTTAAAGATGGATGGGCAGGCAGGCGATAATGGGGTGGCAGCCCTTCCCCCTGGGCTCTTCCAGGGGTAGGTTATGTGTTGTGGCTACCATCCTGCTAGCCAGAGCACATCTGTGGCCAGGCTGTGGGGTGCAGATGAAATCTGATGCTGACATGAAGTTATGAGGGCCTCAGCAACATGAAGAGGGTGGTGATGTGCTTTGGTGGGGACTGGGCTGGTGAAAATGGGATGGGAATCAGCAATGTGAGGAGCTAGGTGAAGGTGTTAGGGAGCGATAGCAAGAATTACTTCTACCGACCAAGGACACAGCTCTTGGGAACAGCAAAGGAGGTTATGTCCCTACTCACTGCAGGTGACCTTTAAAGATAATTGGAGACAGAACAAGGAGGAATGGCCTCAAGCTGAGGTTGGGGATGTTTAGATTGGACATTAGGAAAATGTTTTTCATGGAGAGAGTGGTCAGGCACTGGAATGAGCTGCCCAGGGAGGTGGAGGAGTCAGCCAGCCTGGATGTGTTTAAGGGTGGTTTGGATGTGGTGCTTGGGAATATGGTTTAAGGTGAATCTTGTAGAGTAGGGTTCTAGGTTGGACTTGGTGATCCTGAGGGGCTTTGCCAACCTGCATGTCTCTGTGATTCTGTGAAAGGTCCCTTCCAACCCCAGTTCCATGATTCTGTATGGGATGATCAGAAGAGTTCATAGGTGCAAAGGAACCAGGACAGAAATTTATGATTCTAATGCCTTAAGGTATCTCAAAGGAGGTACAGGCAGAAGGGAAGAAATTATTATCTTCACATGCAATGTGATAATCATGTGCAATGCTGTAGAGGGGTTCTAGCCCCTCGTTTTCACCATGGTGGAGTGGCATGGAGAGAAAGGACACTTGGATGAGAGAAATCTGAGTAGAGGAAAATCTGAGAAAGGACATATGTTGCTTACAGATACATCAAGGGCAGTGATGAACCCTGGCAGGAAGATGAACTCCATAGTGAAAGGACAACACTGGGCTGAAGTGCAATGGATATAGGCTCCAATAAGTAAATTGTGGCCAGAAGATGATCCTTAACTATGGAAGTGGTTGCTTCCCAGGCACAGTGGTGGGGATGAAGACCACAAGTGGATGTAGGACGGTGCTTGAGGAATCCCACAACAGGGCAGAGGTTTGTTTCAGTTCTCTCTTCCACCACCCTGTGCTTGCAGGGTTTGCAGTTTGTAAGCATCCCAAGTGGCAGGGCAATGCCACATGCCACTGAAACCACAGGGCACATGTGAGAGGGGAGACTTGGAGTCTGCCCTCAGCACTGTGTGCAGTGCTTGTCTCTGTGAACAATCAAATCAAATTCCTTAAGGCACTTGGTGATCTGGGTTGCACTGGTATGCATCTCCCAAAACACTGATGATAGTTGCTGCAGGGACTTGATGGAGCTCTCATTCCTTACACCATTGTCACTGTCAAAAGAAGAAAAGCCACTGGGTGGGCCTGGACTGTCAGAGACTTAAGGGAAAAAAAAAATATCTGCATTAGATGCCAACAATTTAAATTAGGTCGTGTCTGGCCAGAAGTTTGATTTCTTGTGGCAAGTCTATTATTAAGTATACTCTGAATGACTCCTACTATGCTTCAGAATAGTTTCTTTGGGGAGGTGGAGCTCTGAGTGTCTAGAGAGTTCTGTCTGCCCAAATGCTGGTAGACAAACCACTTCCAATGGTTATTAGTACTATTAATTGTGGTTATTGATATCATTCTGGTAACACTCCTTAACCTCCTATAACATAGAACACTCAGAGTGGTTTTAACAAAGATTTTGCATAAAACTTGAGCTAGGCTCGCTGAACTGCTCATGGCTTTGAACTAGGCTCTCTGAACTGCCTAAGGTTTTGAGCTACACTCACTGAACTGCTCAAGGTTTTGAGCTAGGCTCTCTGAACTGCCTAAGGTTTTGAGCTACACTCACTGAACTGCTCAAGGTTTTGAGCTAGGCTCTCTGAACTGCCTAAGGTTTTGAGCTACACTCACTGAACTGCTCAAGGTTTTGAGCTAGGCTCACTGAACTGCTCAAGGTTTTGAGTTAGGCTCACTGAACTGCTCAAGGTTTTGAGTTAGGCTCACTGAACTTAAGGTTTTGAGCTAGGCTTACTGAACTGCCTAAGGTTTTGAGCTACACTCACTGAACTGCTCAATGTTTTGAGCTATACTCACTGAACTGCTCAATGTTTTCAGCTGCACTCACTGAACTCAAGTTTTTGAGCTATGCTCACTGAACTGCTCAAGGTTTTGAACTAGGCTTACTAAGCTATTCAAGGTTTTGAGCTAGGCTCACTAAGCTACTCAAGATCAGGGCTTTTAACAGAGGGCAAACCTTCACAGAGAGTTCTCAAACATTGGAATGGTCTGCCTAGGGCAGTGGTGGAGTCAGCATCCCTGGAGGTGTCCAAGCAGTTTGTGGACCTGGTGTTTAGGAATATGGTGTGGGCTTAGGGACATGGTTTGATGTCAGCTCTTCAGTGTTGGGTCAAAAGTTGGACTGGATGACCTTGGAGGTCTCTTCCAACCAGGTATTTCCTCTCATTCTTTCAAAATGAGTTTTTGGACTCTGGGGCTACCATAAGCTGCCAACAGCTGCACTCCTGCTGTTGTGTACCAGGTTGCACAGCTCTCATTCCCAGGCCAGTGTGGGGCCAGAGACATTGGCAGGTTGTTTCGAACCCACTGAAGTGGTGGGGACTTGGAGACAAATAAGAAAAGACACAGATAAGGGAAGACAAAGAAATATAAGAAGCAAGAAGGATGTAAAAATGCCATAATGAACTCGTACGTCTTGAGAAAACCTCTAATCTAATGAGAATGGATTTTGCTGGAGAGATTGTGCTGGTACAATTAATTATTCATGGCAGCTACATCATTAGGATTTCATTTCATTTTCAGGCCTCTAAGTGACTTGGAAAATTGGGTTAGGCTGAGGAGGAGTTTCAGGAGAGAGGCAGGGAAAGCTTTTCCTTTTATTGGCATGGCCTAATATTTTCTAGATAGCTATTAGAAATCCAAACACAAATTACATGGGAGCTGTAGCATTCCTGCATTAAACATGGGCATAAATTTGAGCCACCTAAACACAAGATCTGGGCCAAATGGGAGCCTAGATAGCTTTTTGTGGGATGAGTTAGCTGCCATCCAAATGACCCAGTGCCACTCATGAGGCTCTGGCTGTATTTCAGCACTCTGCATTAATACCAAGCTGTGATCAGTGGCTTCTCTTCTGTGTTTGCAAACTCAGTCTCCTAATGTCTCACACAGCAGAGCAAGGGTCTGAATTGGCCCTTCCTGCTTCTCTTTCACTAGGGTAAATGTGGGTATCAGTGGGTACTCATGGGGCCATTGCTCTAAAACCAGAATGGCTTTGTCTGAGCTACATCCATATCAATGTTTAGTTATGTCTTTTTCATGCTGCAGGAGAAAGCAAAAGCAGAAATGGTCCTAAAAACTAGTAGCATCCAGAAATTACTTTCCTGCACAGCAGATAATTCTCTTTGCACTTGGCTGCACCATTAAGAATCACAGAATTGTCAGGACTGGAAGGAACCTCAAGGATCATCCAGTTCCAACCCCCCTGCCATGGACAGAGACAACTCACACTAGAGCAGGTTGCCCAGAGCCACATCCAACCTGGACTTAAAGACCTCTAGAGATGAAGCTTCCACCACCTGCCTGAGTTGACCATATTGACAGGCTAAACACTTTCCTTGGGGGCTTCCCCCTCCACTGGAGAGGACAATTTGTACACTAGCCTGTGTGGGATGGGTTATGTGACTATAGACAGCTGTAGTGTGGCCTGAGCCCATGCACCCTGCAGGGCACAGCTCACAGAATCGTAGTCCCTTTAGGTTGGAAAAGACCTTTAAGACCATCAGGTCCAACCATTAAGCCAGCCCTGGCAAATCCACCAATAAACCATGTCCCTCAACACCATAGTTGTGCATGTTTTAAGTCCCTCCAGATGTGGTGACTCCACCATTTCCCAGAGCAACCTGTTCCAAGGCTTGACAACCATTCAGGGAAGACTTTTTCTCTAAAATCCAACCTAAACCTCCCCTGGTGCAACTTGAGGCCATTTACTTTTGCTCTGCTGCGTGTTACTTGGGAGAAGAGACCAACACCCCTCCACCACCACCACCACCTCTCTGCAGCCTCCTTTCAGATAGCTGTAGAAAGCCATCAGGTCTTCCCTGAGCCTCCATTCTACAACCCAGGTTCCCCCAGCATCTCCTCACAGGCCTTGTGCTTTACACCTTTCACCTGCTTCATTGTTCTCTGGATGCACTCCAGCACCTCCATAGCCTTCTTGTAGTGAGGGGCCTGAAACCGAAGGCAGCACTGAAGGTGCAGCCTCACCAGTGCCAAGTACAGAAGGATGATTCTTGGGACCAGGGCAGGGCTTGCCCTTCTCTGCTCCCCTGCTCACACCAGACCTTACTCACAGATGGGTTACACAGCTTCAGAGCTGCTGATGCTTGTATGCTACTGAGAAGATTTGTCATTTTCTTTTCCCTCTTTAACTACATGGATACTTAGCCTGGGAACTATCCCAGGCATCAGAGTGTTTAGAAAGTCTGGAGCCCTTTTTCTTTTGGCAGTGTTTATTTGTTCCTCCCTTTGTAATTCTCCCTGTTAACTCATGGATATCATTCAGGGACAGATTTAAATCGAAGCAGACAGGCTGCAGTTCTGCTCTGTCCCTCCAACAGTGGAGATTTGTTTAAAAAGCACTGTTGGGAGCACACTTGGAATGAGTGGAATGCTCAGGGCTTTATTTTTCCTTTAAGCTCACGTGAGAAGCAGCCCAGCTCTAGCTGGAGATGCTTGTACGGCCGCGGCGCTGCCGTCTCTGCCTCACTTGGGTGAAGGTTGTGCAAAAGGCTCACAACAGCTTCACTGGGGATGCTCTCCAACAATGTGTTGGCCACTGGGAGGAACGTGGTGGGTGAAATTTGTATGGCCCAAGGCCTGGGGCCATGAGGGAATTATGTTGGGCAGTGGCTCTTCGAAAGGAGAAAGTACATCTTCAAGCACTGGGCTGTGTCCAGTTCCAGGCTTGGCCTGAAACCCAGGAACAAAAATCAAAGCTCTCTTGCTTTGATGTCTGCAAAAGTTTGTTTCACAACACTTCTGTCTAGCTGACACTGGAAGGGAAAAGCCCTGTTGACATTTTCTAATTAAGAAGAAGCTGCAGTAAGACAGTTTCCAGCTCTACCACGATCCCCAAGTACTGTCTGACATGAAAATCCACAATGGCTCCAAGCTCACCTGGAAACTAAGCTGGCACACAACAGGGGTTTGGTTGGCATAAGTGGTGTCACCTCCTCAATCATGAGGGAAAAAATGCCAGCTGCTGCTGCTTTGCTAAAGCTGTAGCTTGCCAGTGGCACCTCCCAGATGATGTCTTGTGCATCTTGTTGGAGCCACAGCCCAGGCTGGCTGGGAAGTCACAGCCCTGGAGCTCTCCCTGGCTCTCCTACCACTTGCTGTTGCTGCACCTATGAAGCTTGGGGTGCATCTGCTTCCTAGGAGGGCTGGAGGAACACCAGGTCAATCTGTCTGAAGTATGGAGTGCCCCTAACTGGCACTGAACAGGCTGCCCAGGTGGAGTGTGGAGTCTCCATTTCTGGAGATATTCCAGACCTGCCTGGATGTGTTCCTGTGTGACCTGCTCTAGGTGATCCTGCTCTGGCAGGGGGGCTGGACTGGATGAGATTTTGAGGTCCCTTCTAGCCCCTATCATTCTGTGATTGTCATTATGTGATTGTGTGATTGTGTGATTGTGTGATTCTGTAGGTGGGTGAGTTTGTGGTTCTCTGATTCTGTGATTCTGTAAAACGTAAAGAGAGGGAGAGCACTCAACACCTTGCAGATGGAAGCTTCCTAGAACACTGTGGCCTCCTAAAGCATGTGGAGGCAAACTCATTAAACTTGCAGAGGCTGATTTCCAGCCAGTAGCTTGAGATGTCTCATCTCTACACCTTCAGATGGCCTCGGAATCACAAAATGCAATGAGTTGGAAAGAACTTTAAAGGTCATCTAGTACAAGCCCTCTGCAGTGAGTAGGGATGTCTTCAACTGGATCAGGCTACTCAGAGCCCCATCCAATCTGACCTCCAGGGATGTGGCATCCACCACCTCTCTGGGCAACCTGAGCCAGGGTTTCACCATCCTCACTGTAAAAAATTCTTCCTTTTATCTAATCTGAATCTCCTCTCTTTTAGTTTAAAATCATCACCCCTTGTCCTGTCACAACAAGCCCTGCTAAAAACTTTGTCCCTGTCTTTCTCGTATGCTCCCTTTAAATACTAAAAGGCTACAATAAGGTCTCCCTGAAGCTTTCTCTTCTCCAGACTGAACGACCCCAACTCTCTCAGTCTGTCCTCCCAGCAGAGGTGTTCCAGCTCTCTGATCATTTTCTGGCCTCTCCTGGACCTGCTCCAGCAAGTCTGTGTCTTTCCTGTGCTGAGGCTTTCAGAGCTGGACCTAGCATTGCAGGTGGAGTCTCAGCAGAGCCAAGTGGAGTGAGAGCATCATCCTGGACACTGTTAGGCAATGTTTTATAATGTCTATCCCATAAAGGTGGACATCTCTGCTTCTTCTGGTTGTGCATTTAACACTGCTTGCTCTCCTCCAGCTGCAGCTGGTGAGGATTGGAATTGTCCTCCCATAGGGGCTCTTTTTTATCAGTCTGAATAGGTCTGGGGCCACAAATCCTTTCCCTTGGTTTCTGGGGCCCAGCTCACCAAGAGGAAAACTTTTGGCCTTAAACAGTGGTGCTTGCAACCTCCCCAGACTTCCAACAGGCAAAATGCAGAGGTGCAGTCTGGGTGTTTATTTAGACTTGGAGAAGAAAGAACCAAAGAATGCAAAAAAAACCCCCAACAAAACAAACAAACAAAAAACCCAAACACCTTTTCTGCTGATGGCTTTTTGCTGACATCATTTTGGTGTCTTAGGGACTTGGCTTCCCAGGGTGCAAATACTCATTTGCTTTCCCACAGGAGGAGAAAATTCAAGTCAAATAAATGGAAGTCAATTTGGTGCTCTCATTTCTCTCCTTTTACAATACTCCCTGCTATTTTTGCATCTAAGTAATATGTATTTGCCCAACCATTCATTTTTTGTGTCTCCCCAGGGGTGGCCTAGGGATAAACACAATAATTGCAAAAATAGAGGTGGAAATGAATTCCTCAGTGCAGTGATCCTAGCACTGAGCAGTTCTGTCATGGCATGGCAAGTGTGAAACTCAGTTCTCTCTGTGGGAGGTGGCTTAGGTTGATCCTTAACTCCTGAAAATGGTTTTGCTTTGGTACTGGTTGACACAAACTTGAATCCCTCTTGCTGGGGCTGTAGTGGCACTGCTCAAACCGCTGAAGCGCAGCAGTGATTTTCTAATTGCCCTTTATTAAACCTCAGTCATCCATGTCCTTGCTAAGCAGCACTTCTGATGATGTCCTTGAGCTGTGGCCCAACTTTTATTGAAGGGAGTTCCAAAACCTCTCTTCACTTTCTTAGAGCAGCTGGACCACAGCAGCCTTGCTGAATCAAGACAGTCCAAGTCCATGGTTCTTCGCAGACGCACCCAAGATTCCCCAACAGTTAGGCAAAGCTTTGTGTCCTGGACTCGGATGGCCTCTTAGGCTGCTTCAGAGAAGCATGCACACTTTGATCCTGGTGACTTCACTGGGAATGAAAGCCTCCTTTGGTGGAGATTTAACTGTTTCCCTCCCTTGGGATGGATTTTGATACACCCTTACATTTGGGTGTTTTATTAAGTCAACCCCTTCTTTTGGTGAAGACTTTTGGGTCTTCCCTCTCTGTCCCTTGTAAGGAGTAGTAGTTCTAGTGGGCAGTGAGGAGGAATATCACATAATCCTAGGCCAGGAAAGCCAATGGCATCCTGGCTTGGATCAGGAACACTGTGACCAGCAAGGACAGGAGGTGACTATCCCCTTGTGCCCAGCACTAGTGAGGCCACACCTTGAGTGTTGTGCTCAGTTCTGGGCTCCTCACTACAGGAAGGACATTGAGGGGCTGGAGAGTGTCCAGAGAAGGGCAAGGAGGCTGGAGAAGAGCCTGGAGCACCTGGGCTGTGAGGAGCATCTAAAGGAGCTGGGAGTGTTGAGGCTGGAGAAGAGCCTGGAGCACCTGGGCTGTGAGGAGCATCTAAAGGAGCTGGGAGTGTTCAGTCTGGAGAAGAGGAGGCTGAGTGAAACCTCATTGCTCTCTACAGCTCCCTGAAGGGAGGTTGGAGCAAGGAGGGGGCAGCCTCTGCTCCTTGGTGGCAAGGGACAGGAGCAGAGCAAATGGTTCCAAGCTGCACCAGGGGAGGTTCAGGCTGGCTGCTAGGAAATATTTCTTCACGGGAAAGGTTCTCAAATATTGGAATGGTCTGCCCAGGGCAGTGCTGGAGTCACCATCTCTGAGGGTGTTTAAGCAATGTGTTGACCTGGCACTTAGGGACATGGTTTAGGATGGACCCTAAGCTAGGTGGAAGTGTGGACTGGATGACCTTTGATGTCTCTTCCAACCAGATAGATTCTCTGATCCTGTGACAAAACTTAATGCTTCCTTTCACTCCTTTCAGAGCTCCAAAGCCATTTTTATTTTCCCCTATCAGATCAGGGGACATCTCTTAGAAAGATAACACCACTTGTGGGGTTGGTTTTTTTTTTTTTTTTTTTTTTTTTTTTTTTTTTTCAGAAGCAGCAGTATATTAATCAGGAAAACTAATGGCGTCTACTAAGCTCTCTTATCTCAGGCTGAGATGACTATTAGCAGAATCAGCTGTGAGAAAGCTTGTTCCATGCTACAGCTGATAGGAATTAGCCCAGTCCTGCCAGGAGCCTATAGAAAGGCTGAAAGCCTGCACATCTGTTAGGAGAGGGTTTAATGTTGTTAAGGGGCTGCAAGAGCTAGTTGGGTCGGTTTGGTCTGCCTCAGTGTTGTGAGTGGCCAGGAAGGGTCTTGTCCTTGAGCACTGTGTTGCTAAATGCAAACTTTGAGAGGAGTGAAGCTCCACGAACCAGTAGGTAAATGCTGTAGGCTTCAGGAGAGCTATGTAGGGGAGGATGGGTGAAGGCAAGTAGGTGCCATCTTTTCATGGATGTTGTTCCTTTGATCTGGGCAGGCTGTTATGCCAACAAGGCAATACATCTGGAGCTAGAAGGTAAGTGGAAAACTGATTTGCCTTCCTGGATTTTGATAGGATGGAGGGGATGAAAAATTTCAGTGAGGAGGGTAAAAGTAATGTGCAACTAAACAGCTTTGAAACTGAGAATAGAAATACAAACCTAAGAGGAAAAAAAAAAAGTCACAACCCTAAGCCTGAAGTTACTTGCTAAGATGTCTTGAAGCTCCTATCCCATCTCAATGTCTTGAGAAGTTAGAAAATTCTTCAGGCACTCAAACTTTGTGCTGAGCCAACTTGGGAAGGGAGAGCTGACAAAGCTGTGCTGGAGGCAATTCAGTGTGGTTCAGCAGACCTGCGTGTTAGAAGAGAGCCTTCAGCAAGCTCTGCTTTGGCTACCTCTCCTTCTGGGAGTTGTGTTGCCTGTACTGAGCTGGTTGTGTGGTTCCCACCCTCTTTTTTTTTTTTTTCCCTTGGCTTTTGCAGGCTTGGCCTTTGCCTTAGAGCTGGCTGGTGTTGGTTTGACATCAGCCCCTGGCAGTGCTAAGCATGTGTCTCTCTGTTTTGAACTGGAGGTGGTTTAATCACATCAATGCAACCTGGGCACTGGAGCACAGGAGGAACAGACTTCTGGGAATTTCAAGCTCCTGGCTGGTGCCAGCAGAATGACTGAGGAGGACTTTTGCCTGCTAAGCCCAGCACTGACAGGGCTACTTTTTGCTCCACTGAGTCTCTGTGTGTGTGTGTAGTGGGTGCAGATATGAAATGATTTGTCCTGTGCTCCCATTGCATGTGACAGGGTACTGGGAATGCAAACTTTGGCTGTTTCAAGGGGATGGGGGTGGGAAATGAAATGGCAGTACTGGTTGGATTTGCTGGAAGGGCAAACTCTATTCTTTTTCCTCCACCTCTTTATTTTCTCTCTTTGCTTGGCTCAACACAAGCTCCTAGGCTGTGCAGCTTGGTGCCTGACTTTCAAAAAGTTGCAGTGAAGACCACCTTGGTGTATGCTCCTCACTGGTACTTTAATGCTTTACTACAGATAGATACCTGTGTTGCTTCCTAATGCTGGATGAGGTTCTTCTAGTCCAGCACTGAGAACTGCTGCATGCTTTTCCTTCTTAGCAGTTAAATACCTAGTCCTTAGAAATAATCCCCCTTCTCAGAGCTGCTTTCTCTCCCAGCTGGATTTCAAAGTGGAGACCTATATCTCTTGCTGTATTGAAAGAGGTGCTGTATTTGAGCCAGCCTATAGCTATACTTGGATTGTAAGCTGTCTGCTTGGGTACAGCACAATTTAGGGCAGAGCTCAGCTAAGACTAAATGCTGAAATCCTGATACTCAGATGAATGTTGTGTAGGAGCACCCCTGTAGCCACCTGTCATGGTGATAGTGACTGCAGGATAGGCATAACACAGCTGGACCTTGCTGGGTATCCTAGTGGGCATCCAATACTCTTCAAGCTTTGAATTAGCATCCTTTAGGTGCTTTATGTTGTCACAGAATGGGCTGGGTTGGAAAGGACCACCAAAGGTCATCTAGCCCAACCTCACTGCGGTCAGCAGGGGCATGTTCTGCTACTTTGATGTTGCTTAGAGACCTGTTGAGCCTGACCTTAAATATCTCCAGGGATGGGGTCTCAAATGCCTCCCTGGGCAACCTGTTGCAGTGTTCCAGCATGCTCATGGTGCAGAACTTGTTCCTGATGTCCAGTCTGAATTTGCTCTTCACAGAATTAATCAGGTTGGAGAAGACCTTCAATATCATAGAGTCCAACCTAACACCTTCTAATTAACTAAACCATGGCACTAAGTGCCTCATCAAGCCTTTCTAAAATCACCTCCAGGGATGGCAACTCCACCACCTCCCTGGGCAGCCCATTCCAATGCCAATCACTCTCACTGTGAAGAGCTTCCTCCTAACATCCACCCTATACCTCCCCTGGCAGCCTTCTGGCTAAATTCCTCTGCTTGATTTCTACCCTAACCAGCTAAATGTTTAGTCCTTAAAAATGTTTGCATTTCAACACAGTTTCCCTCATACCAGGGCATGGGTGGGATTCCCAGCCTGGGACTGAGCTGCAGCTCCAGACTGAAACTAATACAATGCCCTGGGTCCAAGTCCCATCATCTGCAGAAGTTGGGCAAGAGGAAATGTTTCTTGTGTTAGCTCAGCTTGTGGCCACGTTGGGAGGATTTGTTTTCACAGCAAACAGTTGGCTGACTTCTCTGTTGAGGGGAAAGGAGAAGCAAGGACTGTGTGACCTGTGCTAGATTCTCTGGTCCTCCTTGGGCAGGGGGGTTGGACTTGATGATCTATAGAGGTCCCTTCCAACCCCTAACATCTGTGATCCTGTCATCTCTGGGAGCAAAGGCTCTACCTTAGAAGCAGTCCTGCTGGTGTTTTGCCATGCTTGTGTGTATGCAACAATTGCCTCCTTGAAACACATGTGTAAAAATGCTGCTAGTGGCACTCCACCCTCTGCACAACCTTAGGATTCAAACCACTTGCTTATATTTGCTTCCTGTTGCCTCTAGAGCATCAGAGAAGTGGAGCACTGCACAAGTCTTGCCTGGTTTTTGTTCCCAGAATTTTAATGATCCTGGTGACAGGGTTTGGCTAAGTGATGAAGCCTAAAGCTGTTTGTAGTTGCTCATTAAGTACTTTCATTTCAGGTTGACTTTCAAGTTCAAAGAGCAAAATTGAAGATGCTGGTTTGAAAACCCCATTTTGAGTTTTTAGGGGTAGGTTTGTTTTTTTTTTTTTTCCCTCAGCTTTTAACCTATTTTCCTTGTGCAGTTCAGTGGTATCTTGCCAAGGACAGCCTCTGCTTTGGGTTTTGACCTTCCATTGTGAAGGGAGCCTTTTTGGGGGGTCCTGCAGCTCAGTCTGGCACAAGCCTAAGCACGATGCTTGTCTTTGTGTGTGGCACTGAGGCTGTCACTCTGGGCTTGTAAATCAGCACCCAGCAGGAGCAGAAGGTGAACGATCTTGTTGTTGTTGTGGCAAATACTTGGAATGAAGGGTTCACATTTGCCTCGTGAGTGATGAGAGAGGCCATTAGGGATGCTTGGTGTCCTTCTGGACGTGGATTACACATGCCTGTGGATTTGCTAAGTGTGTTATTTTAGCCTGCTTCCCCTACACAGTGTTGCTTCCACACCAGTTAGCAATCAACTCTGCATCTTTATGCCCTTCACTTGGAGCAGCACTTCTTGATAACTTGTGCTCCGGGTGATGTCTTTGCAGGTGGAAATGCATCTTCAGGTCAACAAGGTCCTTGCTTATAGCTGGGTCTGTGTGGCTAAAAACAATAGGGATGATGTGGGTCCAGAGAAAGGCCACCAAGATGCTCAGAGGGCTGCAGCAGCTCTGCTATGAGGACAGGCTGAGAGAGTTGGGGCTCTGCAGCCTGGAGAAGAGAAGGCTTCGAGGAAACCTTGGGGTGGCCTTCCATTATCTGAAGGGGGCTACAGGAAGGCTGGGGAGGGACTATTGATAAGGTCTTGTAATGACAGGATGAGGAGGAATGGGTTTGAAGTGGCAGAGGGGAGATTGAAACTGGATGTTAGGAAGAAGTTGTTTGCAGTGAGGGTGGTGAGATGCTGGGACAGGTTGCTCAGGGAGGTTGTGGCTGCTCCTGGAGGTGCTCAAGGGTAGATGAGGCCTTGAGTGACCTGTACTAGTGGGAGGTGTCCCTGCCTATGGTGGGGGCTTAGAACTAGATGATCTTTGAGGTCCCTTCCGACCTAAACTATTCTATGACTGAAAGAGGCGACAAAATATTTTCATTACAGTGCTTAATGCCTTCCTGAAACTCCTGCAGTGTTTCACAGTGGACTTGATTAAAAACAGAATGACAAAATGTATCTGGTTGGAAGAGAACTCGAAGATCATCCAGACCAATCTTTGACCTAGCACTGAAGGATCCATAGCATTGCTGTTGCATGTAGTCCACACCATAAGGTGACGTTGTAGAGTTAGCAGAGATTTTTAATTCTCTTTTTCAGCCTGTCAGAATTATCCCTGGCAGGTCAGATTGAAGATCACAGAGGAGTTGCTGTCTTCTGTGGCAGGGGGGTTGGAACTAGATGATCCTTGTGGTCCCTTCCAACCCTGACTGATCCTATGCTTCTACTTGCTGCTTTTAGAGACAGTTTTTAACCTATTTTGTTGACTGATGGACTGCAGAACTGCTTTGGAGCTCTAGATGGCTCCCTCATGGAAAACAGTCCTGAATTGCCCTATAAACTGCTCCCTTAAATGTTGCTCTTGAGGTCTGGAGTACTGAACAGCTCAGTGGTGAAGTCCTGATGCTTACATAGTAACATATAAAATAAGGGGCAACAGGCTCAAACTAGAGAAGAGCAGATGTAGATTGGGTGTTAGGGAGAGGTTGTGCACCATGATGGAGGTGGAACACTGGAACAGGCTGCCCAGTGCACTGTGCTAGGCTGATGCAGGCAGGGCAGCAAGCAGCACTGCTCCCCTGGGTGCTGGGCTGAAGGCGAGTACCATGGCAGAACATGAGCTGGTCTAGGCAGCAGCTAGCTGATGCCCTTCCTCATGGTGGTGAATGATGCCACATCCAGTTGGCAACCAGTCACTAGTGGTGTGCCTCACGGATAAGTGCTGGGCCCAGGCCTAATATCCTCACTGATGATCTGGAGGAGGGGATTGAGTCCTCCATCAGGGAGTTTGCAGATGACACCAAGTTGGGAGCAGGTGTGGAGCTGTTAGAGGGCAGGAGGGCTCTGCAGAGGGACTTGGACAGATGGGCACAGTCCTATGCCAGGAGTTTTAACAAGTCCAAGTGCCAGGTTCTGTGCTTTGGTCACTACAACCCCAAGCAGTGCTACAGGAAGGGGACAGAGTGGCTGGAGAGCAGCCAGGCAGAGAGGGACCTGGGGGGGCTGGTAGATAGCAGCTGAAGATGAAGCAGCAGTTTGCCCAGGTGGGCAGCAGAGCCAATGGCATCCTGGCCTGGATCAGGAGCAGTGTGGCCAGCAGCAGCAGGGAGGTTCTTGTGCCCCTGTGCTCAGCACTGCTCAGGCCACACCTTGAGTGCTGTGTCCAGTTGTGGGCCCCTCAATTCAAGGGACATGTTGAGGTGCTGGAAGGTGTCCAGAGAAGGGCAGCAAGGCTGGGGAGGGGCCTGGAGCACAGTCCTGTGAGGAGAGGCTGAGGGAGCTGGGGGTGTGCAGCCTGCAGAAGAGGAGGCTCAGGGCAGAGCTCATTGCTCTCTGCAGCTCCCTGAAGGGAGGTTGTAGCCAACTGGGGTTGGGCTCTTCTAGCCACCCAGTGACAGAACAAGAGGACACAGCCTCAAACTGTGCCAGGGTAAGTTCAGGCTGGATGTTAGGAGGAAGTTGTTGCCAGAGAGTGATTGGCATTGGAATGGGCTGCCCAGGGAGGTGGTGGAGTCCCCCCATCCCTGGAGATGTTTAAGAGGTGGCTGCATGAGGCACTTAGTGCCATGGGTTAGTTGATTAGAAGGGTTAGGTGATAGGTTGGACTTGATGATCCTAGAAGTCTTTTCCAACCTGGTCAATTCTGTGATTCTGTGATGTGGACAGAGACTTGCCAGGGTGAACCTGCTGTCATTTAAGAAGGAAGAGCTGTTCAACCCCTGTGGGAATCAGTTGTTGGCTATCTTCTCTTTTGTGTTGAGGTTCAAGCACTAGCCAGGTACAATTCCTCAAGTTACATGACAGAATTAGCTTCAAACAACCTGTAGTGAGTCACAGAATTGTTCAGGCTGGCAATTCCTTGAAGATGGAGTCCTGCTGTTAGCCTGCCACTGCCAAGTTGACTACTAAACCATGACCCTCAGCACCATGCCTACACTGCCAAGTCAGCACTAAACACATCCATGGGTGGTGAATCCTCTTCTTCCTCAGGCAGCCTGTTCCAGGGCTTAACAACCTTTTGGGGGAAGAAATTTTTCCTAGTGTCCAACCTAAACCTTCCCTGATGCAACCTGAGACTGTTCCCTTGTGCCCTATTGCTTGCTGCCTGGCAGACCAACCCTCACCTTGCTGCAATCTCCTCTCAGGTAGTCATAGGCAGTGATAAGCTCTGCCCTGAGCCTGGCTTTCTCCAGGCTAAGCAACCTCGCTTCCTTCAGCTGATTGTCATAAGCCTGGCACTCCAGACCCCCTGCTAGTTCCACTGCCATTCTTCAGACATACTCCAGCACCTCAGTGCCTTTTGTGTAATGTTGGGGCCCAAACCCCAACTGTTGAGGTGTGACATCACTAGGAGGAGTTTTGTTTAAGCTGGCATTTAACTCTGGAGTAGCCCTGCCTTGTGTTTTCAGGACATTTGGGTGCTTAATGCTTCCTGCAAGCTCAATAACTTTGAAATTTATCCTAGAGCATCTTGAACTCTGTCCTAGGTGAGGAAGCCAAAGATAGCATTGAAATGTTCATTTTCTCTGTATCTCTGAGCTTAACCAAATCAACTTCAGCCTGGATGGATTGTGGATTCAGTGCCTTTACAGCAAAAGGTAATAAACAAATGAAGAACTGCAGGCTTGAGTATGGCCTCACACAATTGTATTAGCACCCAATTACTGTTTTGACCTCTTCAGTGCCATCCTTCCCTTTAAACCACACATGGGCTGCTCTTCTGCCTCTCCACTCAGCGTCTTCTGTGTCAAGCAAATTGATAATGCTGCTCTGCTGAGCCCCCACCTTGGATGGTGCCCCCCAGTGCTGCTGTCCCCAGCAGAAGAAGGACATAGAGCTGCTGGAGTGAGTCCAGAGGAGGCCACAAAGATGAGCAAAGGGCTGGAACACCTTTGGTATGAGGATAGGCTGAGGGACCTGGGGTTGGTCAGCCTGGCAAAGAGAAGACTCCAGGGTGACCTTAGAGCTGCCTGCCAGTGCCTGAAGGGATCCTGCAGGAAGGCTGCAGAGAGACTTTTCCTCATGGTGTCTAGAGATAGGACAAGGGAGAATGTCTTGAGGCTGAAAGAGAGCAGGTTTGGACTGGAGTTGAGGAAGAAGTTTTTCAGTAGGAGGGTGGTGAGACTCTGGCACAGGCTGCCCAGGGAGGCTGTGGCTGCCTCTTCCCTGAGGGTGCTCAAAGCCAAGTTGGATGAAGCCTTGAGCAGCTGAGTCTAGTTGAGAGGTGTCCCTGCCCATGGTGGGGAGATTGGAGCAGATGATCTCTGAGGTCCCTTTCAACCTGAGCCATTCTATGAACGCTCTGAAGAAAGGGAGAAAGACTTAAAAGGAAACTGACAGGGATGATTGCAGTGGAGGTTGGGGTGGTGGAAGTTACTTGAGTTTTAGAGCTGGGGAAAACCTTTGTTTTGCAGATTATTACTGGCTGTCAACCTGATCTTGGAAACCACTTCTAGCAGGGGAATGAAAGATTAAAGGCAGAAACTGAATTGCTCAGGGCAAAAAAAAAAAAAAAAAAAAGATTTACTACCCATAAGATTCCTCAGCATCCAAAGCAAGGCCTGTTCTGTACCATGCACTACATCTCAACTCTGCTGAAAGCTATTGCAGAGAGAAAGAACTCCTTGCATCTCCAAGGGCAGGCTTCTGGTTCCACCACAAGAAAGTGATTTCTCAACCCCACTGGAATGTGGTTTCCAGGGCAGGATTTCTGCCTGCAATATTCTTGTCATCTGGCAAATTTAAAGAGTGAAATTGAAGGAGGAAATATTTTGTAGTTGTAGATCAAATAAATTAAAGGCCCAGCTAGATGAGCAGCTTGTTGAGTTCTCCATGAGGCTGTTTTTGTTTTTGCTTCCTGTCTCATTCATATGAAGTAACATAAATACTGCTCTCCTAACTAGGAGGTGGTGATGCAGCACCTGGTGTGGTGTTTGTAGGGCAGTGCCAGTGAGGTAGCTCTCCTGGAGCAACATGAGACAGCTAAGGGTTTGTGGAAATGCCACTTCAGTATTTTCTGAACCCACTGTTGCAGTGTTCCACCACCCTCATGTTAAAGAACTTTCTCCTCACATCTAATCTAAATCTGCTCTTATTGCTGTGATTGTTGGGGGGGGGAGGAACAACCAAACAAAACCCCAACAACAAAGTGTGGTTTTAGCCTCTGTAAAACCACCCCAGGCAGTAACTGTTCCTCTTGGGAGGAGGGACTGAGGGAGCTGGGGCTCTCTAGCTTGGAGAGGAGGAGCCTGAGAGGTGACCTCATTCGTGTTTATAAAGATGTGCAGGTGAGTGCCAGGAGGCTGGAACCAGGCTCTGCTGGGTGATGCCCAGTGACAGGGCAAGGGGCAGTGGGTGGAAGCTGAGGTATAGGAAGTGCCGTGGAAACACGAGGGGGATTTTTTTTCACTGTGAGGGTGACAGTGCCCTGGAACAGGCTGTGCAAGGGGAGGGTTGTAGAGTCTCCCTCTCAGGACATATTCAAGACCTGCCTGGATGTGTTCCTGTGTGATCTACTCTGGCAGGGGGATTGGACTGGATGAGCTTTTGAGGTCTGTTCCTGCTCCTGACATTGTTTGGTTTTGTGTTAGGATTTTGCATCCTGAATGAACACATTCCCTTGTGGTGGATTTTACTGCTTAGTGTCACAAAGGCATCAGGAGAAACATTGGTGTAAAAATCATAGAATGGTAAGGTTGGAAGGGACCTCAAGGATCATCCAGTTCCAACCCCCTGCCATAGGCAGGGACACCTCCCACTAGCACAGGTCACTCAAGGCCTCCTCCAACCTGGCCTTGAACACCTCCAGGGAGGGAGCAGCCACAACCTCCCTGGGCAACCTGTGCCAGTGTCTCACCACCCTCACTGCAAACAACTTCCTCCTAACATCCACTTTCAATCTCCCCTCTGCCACTTCAAACCCATTGCCCCTTGTCCTGGCATTGCAAGACCTTGTCAGTAGTCTCTCCCCAACCTTGCTGTAGGCCCCTTCAGATATGGGAACCTGAAAATCCTGAACCTTTTCTGTAGCTTACTAATTTATTTTTTTTTTTGTGTGTGTGTTATTAGAACCTCTAGCAGAAATGATGATCCTTCAAGAGCTTTTTTGGATTAGTAGAATGGTACAGGTGCAGGGTGGGAGAGAGCAGCAGTGTATCTGTGCTGCTTAGGAGCTTTAAGGTCGACTTAGCACTGAAAAGGCAGATTCTAGATGCCCTGTCCAAAGCCAGACACACTCAGCTATGCTGTGTCTGTCTGCTCCTGTGCACTGGCAGTGACTGTATTCTGGAGGGACAGTGGCAGCAGCATGCCTGCATTGGCAATCATAGTTACCACAATCAGAGGAAGATTTGGGTTGGAAAGGGACCTCCAAAGGTCTAGTCTAACCACCCTGCAGTCTGCAAGATCACCATCTAAGTCAGGTTGCAGAGCCTCATCTTGAGTATCTCCAGGGATGTGGCCTCTGTGGTGTTCTGCCATCCTCATATTCAAGATCTTGTTCCTCACATCCAATCTAGATCTGCTCTTCTCTAGTTTGAAACTATTTCCTCTCTTCCTATCCCTGCAGGAATTTGCAAGTAGTACCTATGCAGCCTTCTTGTAGCCCCTTTCAGGTACTGACAGGCTGCTATTAAATCTCCCTGGAACCTTCTCTTCTCCAGGCTCCACAACCCCAGCTCCCTCAGCCTGTCCTCCTAGCAGAGGTGTTCCAGCCCTCTGATCATTTTTGTGGCCCTCCTCTGGTCTTATTCCTTCAGGTCCATGCCTTTGCTTGTGTTGAGGGCTCCACAGATGACACACCAGAGCAGAGCAAAGTGGCAGAATCCCCTGCCTGCTGGCCAGACTTCTTGCAATGCAGCCCAGGATGCCACTGGCCTTCTGGGCTCCAGTTGTGCACTGTCTGCTCATGTCCAGGCAAGAGCTGGACTGGAGCCTCTGTAAGATGAAAAGGAGGAGAGTGCGCTCAGAGATTCCTCTTTCTGTGCCCATGGTTGAACCCTGGCAGAAATGGATCAAAAGCAACACCAATGTGAGCTGCTGGGCAGCTTCAACCAGCAGAGAAACACTGTCCAAATGGAGTTGCTGCATTTCAGGTGTGGTCTACTTGACTTGTGCTTGTCACAGTAAGATTGCCAACATCCTTTTTTGTCACAACCTTTACTCTCCCCTCAGATTGTCCAGTTCTAGTAAAGCCTGAAGCTGATGCCAAGCCAAGGCATCTGGTTTCCTTCCACATGTCCAAACACCAGTAATACCTTTTAAAGCTGTCTGCAGACATGTAAGAAAGAAAAAAATAAAAATAAAATAGACCAAATGATATACATGGGGAAGTGGCTGCCAAAACATAATGACAGCAATTATTTTCACTTTTTCACTGGCTTTTTGTTTCCTTACTTTTTTGTCTTGTTCATGTGTGTGAGCTCAGAAACAAATCAGACCCAGGCAGTGTGGTGGAATCTGAGTTGTGCATCGACCACCTTCTCAGCAGCCCTCTGGCAACGTGCTGGTGCCAACAGCTTATGAATGCTGTGGCTCTGCTGTGGACAGCACAAGTCAGGACTTGCAGCAGAAGTTAGCTTATCCAAACTAACTTGGGAACAAGATGGGAAGATGGAGGGCTGCAATCCACTTGAAAACCAGAGCTGAATCTCATGTTTCAGTATTCATTAGCACAAGTGGTTGCTTCCCCCTTTCCCCAGCCCAACCAGCCAAGCCTATCTGCTCTGTAATTAGCAGGCTGGTGTCTGGTGGCTGAAAAACTCTTCTCTTGCTGGTTTAGTGTTTCAGAAAGGCTTAAGTTGGGGGGGAAAAAAGCATCAACATCTGGGTTGCATTCCTGAAGTATCCTCTCTCATATCCTGAGTGGAGAGGAGCAGAGCAGTGTGCTGGATAAGCTGGCGTCTGAAAGTTTAAAGCCTTCTGGTTAGTGCCTTGCAAGATGCAACTTGGCATTTTGTGGTCATTTTCACAGAACATATTTACTTCTGGGCTGTGTTTGTCCTTCCTTTGAAGTTTTCTTGCCATTGTTTTTTTTTTTTTCTTTTATTATGTTATTGTGCTTTAGCTAGGGAAGTGGTCTTAGCTTTCAACATACCAAGAAGTTCTCCTTTCACTTTGTATACAAGTAGGTACCAGATATTTAAGGGAAAGGATCAAGGGCTGCTGAGGTGATGCTTTCCTGCAGCCTGTTAGCTACCTCATCAAGAAGCCAGTGGTTTCTGAGGGAGCTGCCTTCCTCTTAAAGCTGCAGTGAGGACCAACATGTTTGCAAGGCTTTTTCCACAGTAGTTTTTAAATCATAGAATGGTAAGGTTGGAAGAGACCTCAAGGATCATCTAGTTCCAAACCCCTGCCATAGGCAGGGACACCTCCCACTAGCACAGGTCATGTAAGGCCTTGTCCAACCTGGCCTTGAACACCTCCAGGGAGGGAGCAACCACAACCTCCCTGGGCAACAAATGGCTTTCCATTGTGAGGCAGAGCTGTAGTGGAGATCCCTTGCTGTGAGTGTGGCATGTGTGTGAAGACTCTGACTTCAGCAGGAGCCGTGGTCAAATGGCACAGCCCCTTCACAAACACTTGACATTGTGAAGACTGTGTCCAGTTCTGGGCCCCTCAATTCAAGAGAGATGTTGAGGTGTTGGAAGATGTCCAGAGAAGGGCAGCAAGGCTGGGGAGGGGCCTGGAGCACAGCCCTGTGAGGAGAGGCTGAGGGAACTGGCGGTGTGCAGCCTGCAGAAGAGGAGGCTTAGGGCAGAGCTCATTGCTCTCTGCAGCTACCTGAAGGGAGGTTGGGCTCTTCTAGCCACCCAGTGACAGAACAAGAGGACACAACCTCAAGCTGTGCCAGGCTAGGTTCAGGCTGGATGTTAGGAGGTTGTTCTTGCCAGAGAGTGTGATTGGCATTGGAATGGGCTGCCCAGGGAGGTGCTGCAGTCCCCACCCCTGGAGGTGTTTGAGGAGACTGGATGAGGCACTTAGTGCCATGGTTTAGTTAATTAGAAGGTGTTGGGTGATAGGTTGGACTCAATGACCTTGAAGGTCTCTTCCAACCTGATTAATTCTGTAATTAGCAAAGAAATTATCAAAATGCCTCTGTGCAAGGCACACACAGAGCCCTCTGGGGTGTGCCAAGTGTGTGCTTATCATGGTGCAGGCATCCAGGTGATGTGGTCTCCTTGGAGCACAACAGTGTTTGCTGCTTTGCAACCTGTCTGTGATGGGAGATGTGTGATTTAGTGGCATGTGCAAAAAACCAAACCCCCCTCCCTGGCTGAAACCATTCAGGAGTACTTAGGTAAGGGTAACCTTGGTCTTTGTGGTGCCTGAAATGAAGGTGCTCCTGTGTGCATTCTTGGCTCTTGAAAGCAGTTGGCATCCTCTAGCAAAGTCTGATTGAATGTGTAGACGCTGTGAGGTTAGTACTTTGAGCATGCAATAATGCCCCTTTCCTGGCATAGAGCATGAGATAATTGAATTAACAAGAGGGAAGGAAACATTAGCACAGAGCAGGTCATCAGGCAGGACAAAGGTTGAGCTAAGCCTACTGATATTTACTCCTCTGACATACTTGCTGTGACTGATGACTCAGTGGTGAGGACAGACAGCTGAGATCAATGACAGGCTGAGGATGCTGCTGCTCTGCAAGGAGTTTCTTCTAAATTGCCTCTGTCAAACAAAGGATGAAATAAGTGCATGGAGTTTGCTCTGGAAAGACTCTCTCTATCTCTCCAGTACTGGCTCAGCATATTTTTCAAGAGGAAAAATACTTTCCAGTTAGTCAACTAAAAGATCCTTATTTGCTTATTCCATTTGACTGCACCAGAGAGGTTTTAGGGGAGAAGTTCACAACTGTGTTTGGGACAGGGGATGTGCAGCCTTTTGCTCCTGCTGCCAGGAGGCTGCTATTCTATCTCTGTGCTACCACTGGTGTCCAAAATAAACTTAAAAAGTGTCTCTCAAATGTGCCATGAAATGGCTTGCAACAAAGTCTCCTGGTTTTCCCCGCCATAAAACCTGTGGCTGACAGCTGCCCTTAAACCTTGATGCATTGGGTGATTGAGCATGGGCTAAATTCCCTCTGTCCCAACATATCTTTAATGATCATCAAAGTTTCCTACTATATGCTACTGAAAAGAATTAAAAAAAAAATTTTTAGTTGGCTAATGCTAGGAGGGTGCAAGTGTGGGTGAAAGTAGCCCTGAGAGATGGCAGGTGTGCTGCAGATGCAGCTCTGTGGGACAAATCCCTGCTGCTGAGGGGAGAGCCTTGAGGCACGGAGGCAGAAAGGCAGAGGTGCTGTGGGAATCCTTCTAATGCCTTGACAACAGATGCAGCCTGTGCCTCCCAAAGAGGAAAGTTTTGTTCTCCCAGGGCACCAGCCTTAAGATCCCATTCTCTAGGGAATTATAAGCTCTGGGACACTGCTCCTGTTTAGGGTGCAACAGGCATCTGTAGCAGAACTGCTGTCTGTAAGCCCTGACTCAACAGGATGTGAGCACCTCTGTGCTCTGCTCTTGAAACCGCTCTGGGAGGTCAGAAGGCCACAGGCCCCTCTGTCCTTTTGTGCAGAACTATTGGGCACATCAAAACTGCTCTGGACTCTATAGATGCCCTGCTCCTACAAAGGGATGGAGAGCTACTTTTGTGGAGTGCCTGCTCTGAGTCCCCTCTGACTGGAGCAGATTGTGTGTGGACAGCTGTGAAGTGGTTAAAACTTCCTCAGTGGTCTGGGAGCTCCAGGAGTTGTAGAATCATGGAAGGGTTTGAGCTGGAAGGGACCTTAAAGACCATCTGGAGTTCATCTCATGGGCAGGATCACCTTCCACTAGGTCAGATGAATCCAAACCCCATCCAACCTGACCCTGCACCCTTCCAGGGATGGAGCATCCACAGCTTCTCTGGGCAACCCATTCCAGTGTCTTCACAATCAAGGTTTTCTTCCTAACACCTAATCCAAGCCTGCCTGCTTTCAGGCAGGATACTCTGCTGTGGGGAGATTAAACTGGAATGATCCTCAAATGAAAACCAGCAGTGTCTGACACAATGTGGGTAGGTTTCTGAAACAAATACCTGGCAAGAAGGACTTCAGACATGATGGCTGATGGGCAAGCTCCAGCAGGGGAATAAAGACTATATATAAATCATAGAACTTCCTCACTGATCCTGGTGAATGCAGAGGTCTCAGCAGTGTCTCTTTCTCTGGGTCATGCAGGCACTGCTGCTGCCAGGGTAGGTGCTCTGAGGCTTCCATTGTTCCTGTGATTCTGGTTGCTTTGCTGCTGACAAACCAGTCTGGGATTTATGGTGGGATTGTGGCCTGACAAAGGCTGCTAAACCAGGAGGGAAGCTCTCCTTGAGGTGTGATCTTCAGAGGAGCCCTGGGTGCAGCTTTGGAAGTGGCTGAGCTGTTTCCCAGCCTGTGCCCACCACATGCTGACTCCCTGCCGATACAACCTTGTCCCTGCAGCTGATCCCTTGTGGAACCAGCACTTAAAACAAACTTTCACTTAGATCGTTTGCAGGGTGAATGGATTTGCATAACGCTGATCATCTTATTTAGGGCAATCTAGTGCCAGTTGCACAGGAACACATCCAGCCAGGGCTGGAAAGGCTCCAGAGAAGGAGGCTCCACAGCTTCTCCGGGCAGCCTGTGCCAGTGCTCTGGGAACCTTACAGTCAAGAAGTTCTTCCTCATCTTGAGGTGGAACTTCCTGTGCTGCAGTTTCCATCCCTTGTCCTATACCACGGCACAAGTGAGCAGAGCCTGTCCCTGTCCCTTCCTTCTGCCCCCCCAGCCCTCAGCTATTCATAGCCATTGCTCAGATCCCTTCTCAGCTTTCTCCTCTGCAGACTAAGCAGCCCCAGGGCTCTCAACCTTTCCTCATGAGGCAGTGATGCAGTCCTTCAGAGTCCTTGCAGCCCTCTGTTGGACTTTCTCCAGTAGATCCCTGTCCTTGAACTGGGGAACCCAGAACTGGATGCAATATTCTGGGTGGGGCTTCCCTTGGGCAGAGTAGAGGGGGAGGAGAACCTCCCTTGACCTGCTGGGCATGCTCTTCTCTCTCAGGAGAGAGGTCCACTCCCAGGACCCCACTGGCCTTCTTAGCCACCAGGGCACATTGCTGTCCCATGCAGAGCTTGCTGTCCCCCAATAATAATAACAAATCCTTGGTGATTAATCTGCAAGCAGGATGCAAGCAATCTGCCTTCTTTCCATGCATTAGTCAGCGAAAATACTCCTGGCAAATCCTATCCCTTAATCACTCTAATCCTCAGAGCCTGGAAGGAAAACTCAAAAGCATGTTCCAAATGGCAGAGCAGCCTCAGCCTCCTCCCTTGTTAACAGCTTGCTGTTCAACCTCACGTGGGCTCAGGGCATTATTTGACTGAATATTGAGCTCTCTTTTACTGTATGCAGAACAGACAATTCAATTTACCATCTCTGGGGGCTCTGCTGACAATTATTCCCTTGACACAACACAAATGGTTTGGGTTTGTGTGTGTGTGTGTGCAGGATGCTTCCTACCATAGCACTTTCTCCCAGAGGGTGTCTCAGTCTCTCTTTGTTCTGGAAATGCTGATTTATTCTTTTTTTTGGGGGGGTGGTTCTGGGAAGCCAAACCAAGGCACTGTGTTGTCTCAGAAGTTGTGGGCTGTGCATCTGCCACCCACTGCTCTTATAGAGACATCAACTGTGTGCTTTGTTAGCTGTGTGCAGCCACTGTTCTTGCTTTAAAAAAAAAAAAAAAAACCCAAGAATCAAAATCAGGATTATTGTTTGCCAGCAAACAATTGATTGTTTTGCCTTTAGGACAAAAATCTCCTCTGTGTCTTCATCTGGTGCAATCCAGCATTGCAAACCAGTGCTGGATGTAGGATTTGAACCCTGCTTGATGTAGAGATGTGGGCAAGCTGCTGAGAGACCTGAGCGGGTTCCTTCAAGCAAAACCAACCTTCAAGGTGGAGGTTCCCTCAAGCAAAATTCCAGGCTGGGAATCCTGAGGGGGAGAGGGAAAGGGAAGCAAGACCTGGTGCTCTGTGTAGGGGTTTTGCAGAGTTATCAGTCAGCAGCTGTAAGCCCAAACTGCTTGCAGCTGATAGCAGATCTGCTCCTTCAGCCTGACCACTTGTGCATGGAAAAATCAAAGATTGAAATCTGTTTAGAGAGAGAAGAGGGAGCCCAAACCTCCACTAAACTGCAGGCTACCAGAAAACTGTCTTTGAGGCACCATATGTAGCATGGGAAGACTAATTTAGCACTTACTGCTTTTAAAGGCTGGTATCTGTGACACAGAAATTCTACTCGCCTCCTTGCATCAGGGAATTAGGAATATGTATCTGGCTTTGTGATTTGAGTTCTAGGTTAACAGCAGTTGGCAGAAATATTGCTCTTTCTCCAACTAGAGCTCTTCACCAGCCTTCCAAAAAAGTGGTGGACATACAGTTCCAACTTTCAATTGCAACCTACCTGTATTTGCCTGACAACAGCTTCAGGCTTTAATTCTTTCAGGCACTCAAAAGCTCCCTAGCCTACAAGCTGCAGGCAACACTACAGCTTGGCACAGAAGAACTGAGCAGTTGTTTTGTTAATAATAAATCAGTTTCTGCATTAGTCTAAAAGGTTCCAAAATGTATGGTTCACTCTGGCTGCTTTTAGGCTACCAAGCATGGAAGTGCATGGAGGTACATGGTGGATGCAACCAGGCTTGTGTTGGAGTAAGGACCTCCTTTTCTGCCTTTTTTAATAGTAAGGAGACCTAGCACAGCCCAAAAGCCTGAGCTGCTGAACCCAAGCAATTCTTAGTTTGGATGATGAGAGGACCGGGAACCTGCAGTGGGAGCGCAGTTCTGGAGCCTATGGTCACCCTGCAGCTGCAATGGAGAGATCTCTGTGGTCTCTATCATGAATGTGCTGATTGAGACAGTGTGCAGGAACAAGCTTCTGTATGGAGAAAAACATCTCTCTGCTTCCTGGGTGGGCTGGCATCGAAGAGCTGGAATCATAAAATGGTTTGGGTTGAAAGGAGCCTCCAAAGATCATCCACTCTAACCTCCCCTACAAAGAGACTGAGAGCCCTGGGGCTGCTTAGTCTGGAGAACAGAAGGCTGAGAGGAGATCTGATCAATGTGAAGAAATATCTGAAGGGTGGGGGTCAAGTGGCTGAGGTTGATCTCTTTTGGGTGGTCAGCAGCAATAAGCCAAGGAGCAGCAGCTACAAACTGGAACAGAGGAGGTTTCAGCTCAACATGAGCAGAAACTTCTTTACAGTGAGGATGACAGAGCCCTGGAGCAGGCTGCCCAGAGAGCTTTGGAGTCTCCTTCTCTAGAGACTGTCAAAACCCACCTGGATTCATTCCTGTGTGAACTACCCTAGGGAATCCTACTTTGGCAGGGAGATGAGACAGGATGATCTCTGGAGGTGCCTTCTAACCTCTAAAGTTCTGTGATCCTCCACTAGATCAGATTGCTCAGAGCCCTACTGAGCCTCACCTTGAATATCTCCAGGGATGGAGACTTAATTACCTCCCTGGGCAACATATTCCAGTGTTCCGCCACCCTCATGATGCAGAACTTATTCCTAACATTCAGCCTAAATCTGCTCTTCTCTGATTTCAAACCATTGCCCTCATCTCATCCCTGCAGGCCTTTGCAAACAGTCCCTCTGTAGCCAAACTGTAGCCTCCTTCAGGTACTGGAAGGTTGCTGTTAGGTCTCCCTGGAGCCTTCTCCTCCCCAGAGGGTGACAAGCCAGTGCATGCTTGGAGCAGGAATGAGCCTCTCTGTGGTGAGGGTGGTCCCCAGGAGCCAAAAGACCTGCTGGTTTTGTCTTATCCCAGTGACACTCCTGACAGAACCTGCCCCATTAACTCGCTAGAGCTGGCCCTCAAAAGCTGTTGATGCTCAGCATCCTTCTGCAGCCGCTTGGCACCTCCTGGGCTTAAGCAGTTTCTGCAGCCCAGAGAGCACTCTGCAGCTGCAAGGCACTTGATGCAAATGCAATGTGAGCCATTATCATTATGGTCCTTCCCATGTTCTTACTCAAATCACTGATGCACCTCCTGTGGCCAGCTGACCAAGCAGTATTTCTTACATTATAGGATTCTGAATCCACTTCCATTGTTAAATGTTCATTACTTTCTTGGAGAGCTACAATTTCATTATTCATACATCAGTGTAACAGAGCAAAGATTACATAAATGCACTTCTGAGCATTAGTTAAATGTGAGTTTTTAAGGGCAGAATAGGCTTCCACTGCCAACAATGTGCTCCTTATTGTACAAATCCTTTATGCCTGTGATTACAAAAGTACATGGAAAAGACTTTTATTGCTTTCCAAAAGTACAGCAAATTTGGTTGTGTGTTTTGTTGTGGTTCTTTTTTTTTTTTTTNTTTTTTTTGTTGGGGTTTTTTTTTTTTTTTTTTGCTTGCCCTCTCCTGCCTCAAAGGAGAAGTCAGCATTGTGAGTTTGAGAGGTGGTTACCATGAGTGCTTGAATCCATCCAATGATAACAGCAGTGAACTTACCAACTCTTTGATACCTTCCTGTGAGAGCCAAAAGGGAGACTTCTTGGTGTATGATCTGTTTTGGTGGCAAAGCCTGTGGCTGTGGTGTGGTTGTCTCTAACCTTGGTGGTCTGCCTAGCTCCATCTGTTGTCTGAGCTGAGGAGAAGCCATGAGTGAGTGATGGGATGAGAGCAGAGTGATGGCTGTATCTAGTGTCACAAATTTTAGAGCTGCTGCAAGCTGAGCCAGAAGTTGATCTGGCTACAAGCAGGTATCTGGTGTGTGGGTGTGGTGCAGCCAAAGCATTTCTTAGCTGCAGCTGCCTGTGGGATTAGGAAGGCTCAGAACTGGGTTTTCTTGATCCTATTTCAGTAGTAGTTGAGGGCTTGGAGCACCTTCTTGTGTTAACCCTCTTGGAAGGCAGGAGAGGTTTTCCTAGTCCATCCTTCCCAGCTGTAAAACCCAGGCAGAGATAGCTGGGGCCAAAGTATGCAAAACCTCCCTCATGCTCCTGGGCAGATGCAGGTGGCTTGTGAAGTGCCTGGGGGCTGCTTCTTTCCCTGCTGGCCTGGGACAGACAGACATTGTGGTCACATCATAGAATCAGTCAGGTTTGGAGGGGACCACAAGGATCATCCAGTTCCAACCTGCTGTCATAGGCAGGGCCACACTACCGTAGATCAGACTGTCCAGAGCCCCATCCAGTTTGGCCTTAAACACCTCCAGGAATGAGGCCTCAACCACCTCCCTGGGCAACCCCTGCCAGGCTCTCACCACTCTCATGCTGCAGAACTTCCTCCTCACCTCCAGTCTGAATCTCTCCACCTCCAACTTGGCTCTGTTCCCCCAGTCCTATCACTACCTGGCAACCTAAAAAAATCCCTCCCCAGTTTTTTTGTAGGCCTCCTTCAGATACTGGAAGGCCTCAAGAAGGTCACCTGGGAGCCTCCTCTTCTCCAGACTGAACAACCCCAACTCTTTCAGAGCTGGCTGCATGAGGAACCTTCTGCCCTTTGTGGATCCCTGGTGTCATTTTGGTCCCCTATGATGCATGTGTCTCTGCTTTGGAGCCCCTCTCAAAACATAGCAGTAGGGCTGTGCTTCAGTGGAGGAAGGTTCCTGTGCTTCAATGCTCCTCCCTCACCTGACACTTTCAGTTTTAAGGCAAAGGAAAACAAACCAACATTAACTCAGGGGTTAGCCAGGAATCTTTTGAGCTGAACCCTTGCAACCTGCCCAGGGAAGCCTCGTTGCCAGCACTGCTGCCCTCGCTGGTTGTAGCACATCATTTGGGGACCTCTTTCAAGTGTCAAGCTCGTGATGCTGCTGCTGTCCTAGAGATGTGCAGGGCTGATGCTCTGGGGGATTCAATTATCTTATGCACTGTAAACATTAGGCTGATGGAGCTGAAGTGCTGAGGTCCTTTTTTAATCAGAGGCTCCAGATTAACTCTCTTTTAGTCTTTCAGAACCTCACTTACTCTTAATGAATTTACCATGATATAGGCCCACAAATTTCCTATCTAGCTTCTTTTGGCACTCTTAGATAAAAATGCCATCTGGCAAGGGGATTTATTGGCTTTAAGATGATGTCCCTTCCTTATCACCTTGTTTGGCTGGCCCTGAGCTCATCCCAAGATAGCAGTGCTTACCTAGACAGCATCAGCTTCTGTCAGACACAAATTGGGGGGGGGAACTAATTTAAAATACTTTGACCTTTCTACCCCAGGAAGACAGGATTTTATTTTATTTTTTAAATCCTCCTATGGTAAAACCTCTTGCTAATGTAAAATGCTTACATACACACAATGATCAGAGAATTGTTTTGGTTGGAAGAGATCTTTTAAACCACAAAGTCCAAATGTTAACCCAGCACTGCCAAGTCCACCACTAAACCATATCACACCTCTGTTAAATACCTACAGGGATGGTGACAGATAAATCTGTATATAAAGCTATACAAAAATCTCTTTCTTCTTATAGTCTACTCTGTCTCCACTCCACTCTGCCAAAGTTTCAACATGGAAGGGCTTTTACATCTGCATTAATTGGGACCCTCAAACAGCAGCTACTCCTGTGGGCTGGAGTGCTGGTATCAGCCTAAGGTAAGGGGTTCTGAGGCATGGTTTTATTTACAGACCCTTCAGCTTGACACTTCTGCTATTTAACTCCCTGTGCATGGCTGCCTTAGAGGGAGGGATGGATGCAGATGCTGGGTGAAGCTTGGTTGAGGCACTCACTGACACTTCCCAGGATGATGGAGACTTCTCACCTCTTTTGTTTTATGGTTTAATGGGGCTGCAGAAGATTGTAAAGCATTGCCACATTAAGATAGTGCCAGAGAAAACATGGGCCAGGGTTTTGCTACCCTCAGTGTAAAAAATTTCTTTTATCTAGCCTAACTCTCCCCTCTCTTAGTTTAAAAACATCACTCCTCATCCTGCTAAAAAGTCTGTCCCCACCTTTCTTACAAACCCACTTTAAGTGCTGAAAGACTGCAATGAGCTCTCCCTGGAGCCTTCTCCAGGCTGAACAGCTCCAACTCTCTCTGCTCTTCTACACAGGAGAAACATCCCAACCTTCTGATCACTTTTTGTGGCTTCTAGATGACTCCAGGTCCACTTCTTTCCTGTGCTGAGGCCTCCAGAGCTGGACACAGTGATGCAGGTGGACTCTCACCAGAGCACAGTGGTAGAATCCTCTCCCTTAACCTGTTGGCCATGCTGATTTTGATGCAGCCCAGGTTGTAGTCAGCTTTCTGGGCTATGAGTCCACAATGCTGGCTCATCTCCCATGTTGCTCTGTTGTTCATGGCTGACTAAACTTGAAGGGACTCTTGGACGTTACACCTGGGAGTAACAAAAAACCAAACCAACCCCAACCTCTGCTTGAAGGGTTTAAAAGCAATTCAAGAGTGTGAGTACTTTTAAAGGGTTGGAATTATCTCATGGTGACACAGCCATGCATTGGACAGGAGGAAGAGACTGCTTCAAGGAACAGATGTGATATGTGAGGTGGGAAATGATGTTCATTCCAAACATCCTCCTAAAAGCATTGCTTCCCATTCCCTGTGCTAGGGCTTTGCTCCCCTGTGTTGCTGTCCCCTCTTGTTCCTCTGATGTAGGAGACCATTGGCTCACTTGTCTCAAAGGATGACTCTGCAATGATTTGTCTTTCCTCTGAGTCCTCACAGCCAGAGGGAAGGAAGTTGAAACAGGCAAAAGTAATTTTTGCTTTACTTCTCTGTACAATTCCTGCTTTAATCATCTTCTTGCTTCCTCACTGCAGTGTCCTAATCCCAGCACTGATCTCGCTTCTACTTAGCATCTGAGCTCTGACAAGCTGTCAGCACTTGATGGTGTCCCTTTGGCTCCTTAGTCTCCCTTTTTAGAGTGGAGAAGGTGATTCTCAGCAGCTCTAGACACTGGCTGGGGAGACAGGGTGGGGTTTACAGGAGTCTTTTAGAGGCATATTTTGTATTTGTTGCCCTGCTAATGGAAGATGTGAGAGCCACATTGCCCCTCTGCCAGCGTTCACAAGGGGAATTATCATCCTGTCAAATTACAGCTGCTGATTCCTGCCAGACAGTCCCCTGGGCCTTATCTATCTACATTTTTTTAATGCCACCCTCATCATCATGACATCTAAGTGCCTTAAAAGTTTTTCCATTGCTTCAGAGGGAAGATACATTTATGGGTGTGTTAGTGGAAAACCTTCCCTGGCTCTGCTTATTTGAGGCATAAAGGTTAAAGTAAAGCAGCACTGGAAAAGTGACCTTCCAGTGCAAAAAAAAAAAACCAAAAAAAAAACCCAAAACCCAAACCAACAACTGTTACTTGGCAAACCTGACCCTTGTTGATGCTTTGCTTTGTCCAAAACATGTCCTGTGGCTTTTGCTTCTGGTTGTGTTTAGGAATTAGCTGTGTTCTGTGATGCTTCTGGCTCTGGTGGTGGAGTGAGCAAGCACTGCCATAAGCTCATGTTCTGCTCCAGTTCATGCTCCCACACTGCTCATCTGCTACCTTCAGCTGACAGTGATCTCTGCTCTGGTTTGGAGCATCTGAAGCTTTTTTTTTTGGTTGCTGAGGAAATGGCACACTCGTGGGAAATGACAACTTGGCTTCTGCATTGGAGTTTCACCTCACAGCACAGGNTGATTCCTGCCAGACAGTCCCCTGGGCCTTATCTATCTACATTTTTTTAATGCCACCCTCATCATCATGACATCTAAGTGCCTTAAAAGTTTTTCCATTGCTTCAGAGGGAAGATACATTTATGGGTGTGTTAGTGGAAAACCTTCCCTGGCTCTGCTTATTTGAGGCATAAAGGTTAAAGTAAAGCAGCACTGGAAAAGTGACCTTCCAGTGCAAAAAAAAAAAAAAACCAAATCCCAAAACCCAAACCAACAACTTTTACTTGGCAAACCTGACCCTTGTTGATGCTTTGCTTTGTCCAAAACATGTCCTGTGGCTTTTGCTTCTGGTTGTGTTTAGGAATTAGCTGTGTTCTGTGATGCTTCTGGCTCTGGTGGTGGAGTGAGCAAGCACTGCCATAAGCTCATGTTCTGCTCCAGTTCATGCTCCCACACTGCTCATCTGCTACCTTCAGCTGACAGTGATCTCTGCTCTGGTTTGGAGCATCTGAAGCTTTTTTTTTTGGTTGCTGAGGAAATGGCACACTCGTGGGAAATGACAACTTGGCTTCTGCATTGGAGTTTCACCTCACAGCACAGGCTCCAAGAAGCTGATATGGAGGCAACTGAGGTAGCAAGAAGCCCATGAAGGATTTCTCCTCCATTAATCTCATTTCTGAACAAAGACCATCATAACAAGGCCAAGTGTAAGGTCCTGCACCTGGGTAGGCACAATCCCAAGCACAAATACAGGCTGGGTGGTGAATGGCTGAGAGCAGCCCTGAGGAAAAGGACCTTGGAGTCTGGGTTGATGAAAAGCTCAGCATGAGCCTGCAGTGTGCACATGCAGCCCAGACTGCCAACCGAGTCCTAGGCTGCAGCAAGAGCAGTGTGGGCAGCAGGGCAAGGGAGGGGATTCTGCCACTTTGCTCTGCTCTCGTCAGACCCCACCTGGAGTCCTGTGTGCAGTTCTGGAGCCCTCAGCACAGGAAGGACATGGAAGTGTTGGAGCAGGTCCAGAGGAGGGCCACAAAGATGATCAGAGGGCTGGAGCAGCTCTGCTGTGAGAACAGACTGAGAGAGTTGGGGCTCTTCAGCCTGGAGAAGAGGAGGCTTCGAG
>VWZE01026305.1:19615-31036 GCA_013396675.1 Eubucco bourcierii
AATTTAGTTATTTATTTATATATTTATATCCTTTATTTACTTATTTATTCCTATATTTATGTATTTCTAGGCTACATATATTTGTTAGTTATTTATTTATTTTCATGGCTATGTTTTATGTTATATATTTCTATATTTCTAAATAACTTTATGCATATTATATATATATTTACATATACTGTTTATATGCTTATATATATTTATATGTTTTAATATATAAATAAAAATGACAATGTATATATTTTTATATATAATTATTTATCTATATAATTTACTTATATGTAAGTACACTAACTTATGCTAACTCATATATATATATATAAAATTTACTTATATATAAGGATATACTTATATGTAAGTATACTAACTTATGCTAACTGATACATATATATTTAAAATTGACTTATATATAAAGATACTAACTAAATGCTAACTGATTCTAGCTTTGAGACTTTGAAAGTATATAGTAGCTTTCCTTTGTGTTTTTAGGGGTCTAAACAATCACATTTATTTTTAATCTAAAGGAAAGGATTAGTTAGAAAACCTTTCAACTTGGAAAGTTAGAAAACATTTACATATATGCATATATTAAAATGTTTATATATATATATGTATATAATGTTTCTATTTTTTTATACATATATATATCTTAGCTTTAATTTGTTTCTTCTGAGGTCTATATAATTGTGTTTATTGTGGGGTCGAAAAAGCTGCATTTATTTTTAACCTAAAGGAAAGGATTTGTTAGAAACCTTTGTTAGAAAGGGTAGTTTCATTTCCATAGCCTAATATTTTCATTCCCACCCCCCAATATTTTCATTCCCACCCCCCATTATTTTCATTCCCATATCCCAATATTTTCATTCCCATATCCCAATATTTTCATTCCCACCCCCCAATATTTTCATTCCCATATCCCAATATTTTCATTCCCACACCTCAATATTTTCATTCCCACCCCCCAATATTTTCATTCCCACACCCCAATATTTTCATTCTCATATCCAAATATTTTCATTCTCTCAGCCCAATATTTTCATTCCCACACACCAATATTTTTGTTCCATCAGCCCAATATTTTCATTCCTACACCCCAGTATTTTCATTCCCACACCTCAATATTTTTATTCCCTCAGCCCAATGGGTTTGTTCCCACAGCCAATAACCATATGTGGTCCTGTAACCTTTTCCAGCTATCCTCTTCTTCCTATCTTCCTGCAGTGCTGTTACCACCACAGCTGAGGAAAAGCTCCAAAGCAGCTTGGTAGTATTAGCAGGCAGACAGCTGGCACTGATTGGAGACTACTCAAAAATGCCCAGATGAAGTGGGCAGCAGATGCCAGGGAAGCAGAGGCTTTGGGAACAGGCACCTCCAACCGTCCCCGTTTGTCAGGTACCTCCTTGTTTGTGGAGAAACTCAAAGGACTGTGCTCAAGAAGAGGACTTGGCTTGAGAGCAGCCCTGGAGGAAAGGACTTGGGGGTGCTGCCAGATGAGAAGCTCAACATGAGCCAGCAGTGTGCACTGGCAACCCAGAGAGCAACCAGAGCAAGAGCAGTGTGGGCAGCAGGGCCAGGGAGGTGATTCTGCCCCTCTGCACCACTCTGCTGAGACCCCACCTGGAGGACTGTATCCAGTTCTGGAGCCCCTGGGACAGGAAAAGTCTGGAGGTGCTGGAATGTGCCCAGAAAAGGGCCACGAGGACGAGCAGAGGGATGGAGCTGCTCTGCTGTGAGGACAGGCTGAGAGATTTGGGGTTGTTCAGTCTAGAGAGGAGAAGGCTCCCAAGAGACCTTATTGTGGCCTTCCAGGGTCTGAAGTGGGCTACAAGGAAGCTGGGGAGGGACTCTGAACTCACTCCAGCAGTTCTATGTCCTTCTTAGGATGTGGACACCAGAAGTGGAGGCAGTATTTGAGGTGAGGGCAGAATAAAGGGGTAGAATCAGTTCTGTTGCCCTGCTGGCCACACTCCTCTCAATGAAGCCCAGGATATTCCTCCTGGGCTGCAAGAAACTGCAAAGGAAGTTTGATCATCATTCCCTCACATTTTGTTTGGGTGACATTCCTGCTTCAAATTAAAATAAAAAATGCTAACTGATTTTAGCTTTGGGACTTTGAAAGTGAGGGCTGGGGGTGTCAGGATGGGGGGCACAGGCTCTGCTCACTTGCTGCCTGGGGTAGGACAAGGAGCAATGGATGGAAGCTGCAGTACAGGAGGTTCCAGCTCAACACAAGGGGCAGCTTCTTGCCTAGAAGGGTCCCAGAGCACTGGCACAGGCTGCCCAGAGAGGTTGTGGAGTCTCCTTCTCTGGAGCCTTTCCAGGTCTGTCTGGATGTGTTCCTGTGTGCTCTAAGCTAGATTGTCTGCTCCTGCTGTGGCAGAGGGGTTGGGCTGGATGAGCTCTTTGGATCCCTTCCAGCCCCTGACATCCTGTGAGCCTGTGATCCTGTGACTATCATTGCCTGGACACAGAATTTAAGCAAGAAAAATTGCATCTGCTGACCAACCCCATGCAGAGCTACAGGTTGAGGTGGGAGTGGCTGGAGAGCAGCCAAACAGAAAGGGATCTGGGGGTGCTGATTGACACCCACCTGAACATGAGCCAGCAGTGTGCCCAGGTGGCCAAGAAGGCCAATGGCATCCTGGCCTGCATCAGCAAGAGTGTGGCCAGCAGGAGCAGGGAGCTCATTCTCCCCCTGCACTCTGCACTGCTTAGGCCACACCTTGAGTCCTGTGTCCAGTTCTGGGCCCCTCCATTGAAGAAGGACATTGAGGTGCTTGAGTGTGTCCAGAGAAGGGCAACGAGGCTGGGGAGAGGCCTGGAGCACAGCCCTATGGAGAGAGGCTGAGGGAGCTGGGATTGGTTAGCCTGGAGAAGAGGAGGCTCAGGGGAGACCTTCTTGCTGTCTGCAGCTACCTGAAGGGTGCTTGTAGCCAGGAGGAGGTTGCTTTCTTCTCTCAGGCAAGCAGCAGCAGAACAAGAGGACACAGTCTCAAGCTGTGCCAGGGGAAGTTTAGGCTGGAGGTGAGGAGAAAGTTGTTGCCTGAGAGAGTCATTGCCTGCTGGAATGGGCTGCCCAGGGAGGTGGTGGAGTCAGCGTCCCTGGAGGTGTTCAAGGCAGGTTTGGACGTGGCACTTGGTGCCATGGTCTGGTCTGGAGGGCTGTGGGAATGGGTTGGACTTGATGAGCTTTGAGGTCTCTTCCAACCTTGGTGATACTGTGAGACTGTGAGACTGTGAAATAAATAAAAATGAGGCCATCATTACACCAAGGGTGCTGGCTGTTCAACCTGAGCATCACCAGCTGAATCCCAATGTGTGATTTCCCAGAGTGAGTACCTCAGGAGGCAGCCACCCTTCAGCAGGGCTGCTTACTAGAGAGAAAATGCCAGTCCCAAGCAGCAGGAAACCAATACACTGCACACACAATTTTCACCTGCAGCTCTGAGAAAGCAGAGCTAAGGAAGCCCCCTCCCCCCACCCCAGTTTCTATGCGTGTTAAAGGCTGTTGGCACAGGAGGAAATGTTCTTACTGCTCCATCAAGAAGAAAAGATGTGCCTGGTAAGATGAGTTATAAAGACTGGAGAAGCCTCCTTTTGGCTTCTCCATTCCCTTGCTCCTTTTAGGCACAGACTCTGTTTGAGATGCAATTAAGATGTTTATCCCAGGCCCAAAACATCTCTTTCTCTGCCAGCTGCTGTCTGGTGTACTACAGAGAATTCTCCTCCTGATGCATTTCCAGGGACTGTTAATGTAGGCTGGCCACATTATGAGCATGTTTCCTAGAGCAGCTAATGAATTAGCAGAGCTTCTCTTTTGCTTTCACAGCCATGGACTATTGATTTCTGCAGCAGTGAAAGATATGAAGGAGTTTGTCTCTGCTATAAACAGATTGGGCCTGCAGGATTAAATTGCCTTCCATTGGTGTCAGGTTTACAAATGAAGGATATTTTCTTAGCTTTTTATCTCCTTGCAGTAAGTCAGAGGTAGAAATGAACAGAGAGGTTTGCATGGCTATTAAAACAAAAAAAGTGACTTCCAGGAGCTCTTTAAACTTCACTTTAAAAGCTTAGTTCTTAGTGTCTCAGACCACAAACCAAGCATTGGTAAAGAGTTCCTTTGTTCAGAGAGCAGATTGAGGTTGGATGTTAGCAACAGGTTCCATACCATGAGGGTAATGGAACACTGCAACAGGTTGCCCAGGGAGCTGGTGGAGGCTTCATCCCTGGAGATATTCAAGGGCAAGGCTGGACAAAGTTCTGGGCAACCTGATCTAGTGGAGAATGTCCCTGTTGATTGCAGAGAGGGTTAGGCTGGATGAGCTTTGGAAGTCCCTTCCAACCCAGACCCAACCTCTATGGGTTTAAAGTGGCAGAGGGGAGATTGAAAGTGGATGTTAGGAGGAAGTTGTTTGCAGTGAGGGTGGTGAGACACTGGCACAGGTTGCCCAGGGAGGTTGGGGATGACAGACGCACAGAATGTGATCAAGATCACATTCTGTGCATCTGTCATCCCCAACCTCCCTGGAGGTGTTCAAGGCCAGGTTGGATGATCTACAGGACTTGGAAAGCCCTCCAAGGATGAAGACTCCACCACTCCCTGGAGGTGTTCAATGTCAGGTTGGATGAGGCCTTGAGTGACCTATTCTAGTGGGAGGTGTCCCTGCCTATGGCAGGGAGTTGGAACTGGCTGAGCTTTGAGGTCCCTTCCAACCTTCCCATTCTATGATTCTGTGATGCTGTGTAAACCAAAGCAGTAAAGTAGAAGGCAAAACCATGCCATGGTAATCTGCTGCCTGAAACTGTAGCCCACCTCTGAGTTAGGTTGTGCCTCTCAACCTCCTTCTCTTCATTCTTCTTTTCACTCCTTTTGAAAGGTTTTTGGGTTTGTTTTTTTTTTTTTCCTCTCATCTTTTAGTCTCCAGATAAGTAAAAATAAGAAGTTCTTCTCAGTGTGTGGCAATGAGCTCCAGGCAGGGCTCTCTGCTTTGAGTATTAAAAATGGGAAATGGTCTCTAAGCAAGCAAGGAGGCAGATTGGGCTACTCTTTTTATTACAGAAAGCAGATGAACAAATCAGTCAACTGCTGAGCTAAACAAACCTGCAGCCTCCAAAGTCTGCATTTCATCCTGACAGACACTAAAACCTACTTCTCTCTGAAAAGCCTTTTGTGACACAGGAAGGCAGAAAGCCTTCAGGGAATCATAGACCCATAGAGGTTGGAAGTGACATCCAGAGATCAAATCCAACTCCCCTGACAAGTAGGGTGCCCTAAGGTAGTTTGCACAGGAAGGCATCCAGGTGGGTTTGGAAAGTCACCAGAATCATAGGATCACAGAATCTTAGAATCATAGGATCACAGAATCACAGAACCATAGAATCACAGCGAGAATCACAGCATCACAGGATCACAGTCACAGAATCATAGAATCATAGATTCACAGAATCATAGGATCACAGAATCATAGAATCACAGATTCATAGAATCACAGCATCACAGGATCAGGGAATCACAGAATCATAGAATCAGAATCACACAATCATAGAATCACAGAATCAATCAGTCAGGGTTGGAAGGGACCACAAGGATCAGCCAGTTCCAACCCCCCTGCCATGCCCAGGGACACCTCACACTAGATCAGGCTGCCCACAGCCTCATCCAGCCTGGCCTTAAACACCTCCAGGCATGAGACTTCCACCACCTCCCTGGGTAACCCCTTCCAGGCTCTCCCCACCCTCATGCTGAAGAACTTCCTAACACCCAGTCTGACTCTCCCCATTTCCAGCTTTGTTCCATTCCCCCCAGTCCTGTCACTATCTCCAGAGAAGGAGACTCCACAACCTCTCTGGGCAGCCTGCCCCAGGGCTCTGCCACCCTCACTTTAGAGAAGTTTCTCCTCATGTGGAGCTGAAACTTTCTCTGTTCCAGTTTGCAGTTCTTGCTCCTGGGCTTATTGCTGCTGACCACCACTGACCCCAGACACTGGACACCCACTCCTCAGATACTGACAGATCTTAAGAAGGCTACAAGAAAGCTGGGGAGGGACTTTTTAGGCTATCAGGTAGTGATAGTGAGTCTGAAACACCCAGAGATCATTTTGAAACTCTTTGGTTTTGTGGTGCCTTCAGATTTGGTCTAGTGTCTGTCGCTGTCGCCTCAGAGATGCGAAACAGGACAAGCTCCTGCTAAATATTGTTAATCTCCTATTTAAGATGAACACAGTTTCTGTGAAATCCCTCCCCTGTTAAGCATCTTCCCACTACTCTGTGGCTTGCTCTTAAAGATCTGACTGAAGAAAAATGTTTCTTCAGCCTCCTCCAGGTTTTGCTGAGGAACAAAAATGGAGTTGGGTTTGGAAGGTCCTCTTTGAACTTGCTCTTGCTGCTGCAGAAAAGCTTCAGTTAAATGAGAAACTTCCACAAGTTTCTAAAACTTTGATAAAACTCTGTCTTCTGGGCTCCTTTCTCTGTGAAGCTGCAGCTTTCAAATGACATAGTAGGGAGCTATTTAAAGTTGTTCTTCCTTCCCCTTGCAAAGGTTGCTCTGGAGCAGCGCAGCCATGGCAGCAAATGTGATGATTTTTCATGCCCATTATTGCACAGCTCCAAATGCTGAAGCTCTTTGGTGCTCTGTGACTGAATTATTGTGAATCCTTCACACAATGCCCATGGGGAAAATGGGTCCTGCTTAGTTAAGAACAGCACAAAAGATGCTGTGGTGATGTAGGGTCAGAATCTGTGGAGCATCTAAATTCCCCAGCGAAGGAATTCTGCCCCTCTGCCTGCTGATAGCTGCACAATTAGTGACTCTACCAGCACCAAAGAGGCTATTTTTAGGCACTGTTGGTGCTTGTGGGATGCCACCAAGCATGAATGAACTCAGAATCATAGAATGGGAAGGTTGGAAGGGACCTCAAGGATCAGCCAGTTCCAACCCCCTGCCATAGGCAGGGACACCTCCCACTAGCACAGCTCACTCAAGGCCTCCTCCAACCTGGCCTTCACCCCCTCCAGGCAGGGAGCAGCCACAACCTCTCTGGGCAACCTGTGCCAGTGTCTCACCACCCTCACTGCAAACAACTTCCTCCTAACATCCACTTCCAATCTCCCCTCTGACACTTCAAACCCATTCCCCTTGTCCTGGCATTCCCAGACCTTGTCAATAGTCCCTCCCCAGCCTTCCTGTAGGTCCCTTCAGATCCTGGAAGGCTACTCTAAGGTCTCCTGGAAGCCTTCTCTTCTGCAGGCTGAAGAGCCCAAACTCTCTCAGCCTGTCCTCACAGCACAGCTGCTGCAGCCCTTCCAGAATCTTGGTGGCCTCCTCTGGACCCACTCCAACACTTCCATGTCCTTCCTGTGCTGGGGGCTCCAGAACTGCACCCAGGATTGCAGGTGGGGTCTGAGGAGAGCAGAGCCAAGGGGCACAATCCCCTCCCTTGCCCTGCTGCCCACACTGCTCTTGCTGCAGCCCAGCACACAGTTGCTGTCTGGGCTGCACTCACACTGCAGCCTCATCTGAAGCTTTTCAGCACCCCACACCCCAGAAGGAGAAGGTAAATGTTGGGATGGGTGGGATCTACCTTTTGGCAATGGGCCTGATGTTTTGTCCGAGCTTCAGCTCCTTCTCTGACTCTGTGTAGCACAAGTTGTAGCTTTACTGTCTGCTCATTTTCACCACCCCTTAAACTGGTGCTATCAAGCAACCCTTTCCAAGTTACAATTCGGCAGTGGTTCATATGGAAGCACTTCTCACTCGCCAGGAAAGTGCTTCAGCTCATTTTTGTGGTCATAGATTCATACAACAGGTTGGGTTGGCACCTTCAAGGTCATCCAGCTTCAAACCCCCTCCCACCTTCCACCAACCCAGGTTGCTCAAGACCTCATCCAACCTGGCCTTGATTCTGTGATTCAGGGTTGGAAGGGACCTTAGACATCATCTACTCCTACCTCTCTGCCATGGGCAGGGACACCTCACAAAAATCACACTGCTCAAGGCCTCATCCAACCTGGCCTTGAACACTTCCAGGGAGGGAGCAGTCACAGCTTCCCTGGGCAACCTGTGCCAGTGTCTCACCACCCTCTCTGCAAAGGATTTCTTCCTACTCTCCACTCTCAAGCTGCCCTCCTCAAGTTTCAATCTTTTCCCTCTCATCCTACCACTACAACCTCCTCTAAGAAGTCCTTTTCTGGCTGTCCTGTAACCCCTTCAGGTACAGAAAGGCAGCTCTAAGCTCTCCCTGGAGCCTTCTCTTCCCTGGGCTGCACAGCCCCTGACTGCATCTTGCTGTGTTGGCCCTTCCTCCTTCAGTGGCCACCTGCTGCCATCTCCCATCCTTCTACTGCCATCTCCTTTCCTCCTGCTGCCGTCTCCCTCTCCTTCTGCTGCCACCTCCCTTTCCTCCTGCTGCCGTCTCCCTCTCCTTCTGCTGCCACCTCCCTTCCTTCTGCTGCCACCTCCCTTCCTTCTGCTGCCACCTCCCTTTCCTTCTGCTGCCACCTCCCTTTCATTCTGCTGCCATCTCCCTTTCCTTCTGCTGCCACCTCTCTTCCTTCTGCCGCCACCTACCTTCCTTCTGGTACCATCTCCTTTCCTTCTGGTACCATTTCTCTTTCACAACAGGAGCTCTCAGAACCTGTTCCAGTGTCTCCCCACTCTCACTGTCAAGAATTTCCTCCTAATCTCCAGCCCAAACTCGCCCTCCTCAAGCCTAAAGCATGAGCATTGTTCATGGTGAACAAGATCCTACTAACTTCTGTAGTCTGCAGTATCTCTGGGGGCTTTGCAGGTCTTACCAGAGGGTTTAGCTGTATCACAGAATCACAGAACTGATCAGGTTGGAACAGACCTTTAAGATCATCAAGTCCAACCTATGACCCAACATGATGTAATTAACTAACCCATGGCACCAAGTGCCTCATGCAGCCTCCTCTTCAACACCCCCAGGGATGGGGACTCCACCACCTCCCTAAGCAGCCCATTTTGATGCCAATCACTCTTGCTGGGAAGAGCTTCCTCCTAACATCCAGCCTGAACCTGCCTTGGCACAGCTTCAGTCTGTGTCCTCTTGTTCTGTCCCTGGGTGCCTGGCAGCAGAGCCCAACCCCACCTGGCTACAACCTCCCTTCAAGGAGTTGTAGGCAGCGATAAGGTCCCCCCTGAGCCTCCTCCGCTCCAGGCTAAACAGCTCCACCTCCCTCAACCACTGCTGATGGGGCTCATATTAATTCCTTAGGGTGGGTTTAAGGAGGTTGAGCAGGAGGCCTCTTTTCATAGAATCAGAGAATCATAGAATAGGAAGGTTGGAAGGGACCTCAAGGATCAGCCAGTTCCAACCCCCTGCCATAGGCAGGGACACCTCCCACTAGCACAGCTCACTCAAGGCCTCCTCCAACCTGGCCTTCAACACCTCCAGGCAGGGAGCAGCCACAACCTCCCTGGGCAACCTGTGCCAGTGCCTCACCACCCTCACTGCAAACAACTTCCTCCTAACATCCAGTCTAAATCTCCCCTCTGCCAGTTTAAACCCATTGCCCCTTGTCCTGTTGTTGCAAGCCCTTGTCAATAGTCCCTCCCCAGCCTTTTGTTTCCTCACAGGAAAAAAAAAAAAAAAAAACCAAACCAAAAACCTACAACCCATCTGCTGTCCCTGAAAGGGAGAAGGAAGCATCCAAGAAATAAAGAGCTTCCCAGATGGAGATGATGTCCTGGCGTGCACAGACCAGAAGTAACAACCTGTCCCCACAGATTCCACCCTCCCACCTGTTTTTGGGTTTTTTTTTCTGTTCCAGAGGTCACCTGTGTTCTTGTTTAGAGTTTCCACTGTTAAACTCTAATGCTTCTTGCATATTCCCATCAGTTCTCCCAAGCTTTTCATGCCACCCCTTGCAATTTCTCATTTAATGTATTTGAGGTTTAAGCCGCAGCCGTCTGCAGGCAAGGGCAGTGCTGAGCAGGCAGCATAACAATGAGGCTTAACTGCTCTTGAACAAAAATAAATCATCACAATTAGGGGGAAGATCTATGTGGCAGAGCCTCTTGCAGTTCAGTAGCAGGGGTCTGTCAGGTACTGGAGCTCTTCTGCTGCAAAATTCCTAATTAGTTTGCTTTCTCCCACGGAATATTTGCTCGGGCTGTGGACCAACCTGATCAGAATGCAAAATTGTCACTTTCAACACACTCCCCAGGAGAGTTGTTAGGTCATCTTCCTATGCATCTTCCCAGCTGCTGGGGAAAGAAGATGGGATTTAAGGTTTTAGGAGGGGGAATAAAAGATGGGATTCTGGCTGCTGCTCGCTGGAATGGTGTTTGTAAATTTGCTACAAGCCCAGCTGGAGCATTCAAGGGGATGTTAATATCAGTCCAGGGCTCTGCTGCTGTGACAAACCAGGCTGTAAAATCCAGCTATTGGCTAAGATCTAAAATGCAAATACTTTGCAGTGAGGGTGGTGAGACACTGGCACAGGTTGCCCAGGGAGGTTGTGGAGCACAGAAGCACCCAACGTGATCTTTGATCACGTTGGGTGCTTCTGTGCTCCACAACCTCCCTGCATTCTGTGCTTCTGTGCTCCACAACCTCCCTGCAGGTGTTCAAGGCCAGGTTGGAGGAGGCCTTGAGTGAGCTGTGCTAGTGGGAGGTGTCCTTGCCTATGGCAGGGAGTTGAAACTGGCTGAGCTTTGAGGTCACTTCCAACCTTCCCATTCTGTGATACTTAGGTCAAGTTTTTCAGTTGCCAAGCAAGAAATACTATACACTTGCAGTTCTTCTATAGGAGGTTATGTGATCCCTCCCAACACCCAAAGGGATCCTGTGGGAAGGCTGGAGAGGGACTTTTCATAATGATGTCTAACAACAGGACAGGGGGAATGGTTTGAAGCTGAGTGAGACTGGAGCTGAAGAAGAGGTTCTTCAGGATGAGGGTGGTAAGACTTTGCAGTAGGCTGCCCAAGGACACTCTGGATGCCTCCTCCCTGGGAGTGTTTAAAGCCAGTTTGGATGGAGCCTTGAGCAGCCAGTTCTAGATGGGAAGTGTCCCTGCCTGTGGCAGTAGAATTGGAGTAGGTGATCTCCAAGGTCCCTTCCAACCTAAGTCATTCTCTGATTATGTGCTGTTCAATCTCCTAATTAACCAGTGTGAGAATCAGACTCATAGACTCATAGACTCATGGAATCACAGACTCATAGAGTCATAGACTCATAGAGTCATAGAATCATAGAATCATAGACTCATAGAATCGTACACAGACTCACAGAGTCTTAGAGTCACAGACTCATAGAGTCATACTCATAGACTCAGAATCATAGAGTCACACTCATAGAATCATAGAGTCACAGACTCATAGAATCAGAGTCACAGACTCATAGAGTCATACACTCATAGACTTATAGAGTCACAGACTCATAGAATCAGTCACAGACTCA
>VWZE01026306.1:3324-21527 GCA_013396675.1 Eubucco bourcierii
CTCAGGGCTGCTCTCCAGCCATTCACCACCCAGTCTGGAGTTGTGCTTGGGATTGTGCCTACCCAGGTGCAGGACCTTACACTTGGCCTTATTGAATTTCAAAATGTTGCTGTCCACCATTCTCATCACTGAGACAGTTGAGCATAGCATCACCACATGGAACTGACAAAGCTGTCTAAGCAAGGAATTACTTTTCACTTCATAAAGATGTTTTTCTCTTGCTTCTGAAGCCATTCTCTTTGGTTTTTAAATTAATCCTCTTTTTTAAAAATTATTTTTAACTTTGCTGTGGGAATTTGTGTGGTTGATTTTTTTTTTTCTAAGTGTATACTTTGTATGAGTCTCTTCCATTATTTTTTTTTACTGCATCACAAGGTTCTTATCCCAGCTTCTCTGTTATTCGGTCCTGATAGAATGCTTTGTGCCACTCAGATCATTCAGTTTTTTTCCATGACTTTTATGTATGTGATAAATGGCTCTGGATGGCAGTTTTTTTCCCAGTTCAGAGCAGTGCTCTCTTCCATTTCTGCCTAGTTTATTAATAATATCACTGGATATTCAGTTGGCAGAATCCCAATTGGGCTGAAACTGAAATAGTGCAAATTAATAGCTCAAAATGTAAACTCAGTACTGAAAATATGTTTTTAACTCTCATTCTCTGTTAAATGACTGGAGAAACATTTAGAACTTTCAAGGAAGACACATTCTGGATTACAATATTACTTCATTTTGCCACTATTCTGGTGAAACAAATCTAAGATGATAAAGCTTAGAGTTCCCACCAGATAGCTCTGCAGTAATGGTATTTTAAATATTTGGAGTGATAGGATTCAAACACATGTTGGATAAATGAGACTTTCACTGATGTGAAAAGACAATCATTCTAACAGGGTGGAAAGAAAAAAAATTTTCTAGGATTTTTATTTTTTTTTCATGGCAAACATTGAAAGAAACAGTCCCAGAGGACAGATGGTCATTTCTGCAGTGACTGGAGGTGCAGGAAGCCATAAAACATTTATGTAACTTTACTGCATGGGAAGGTAATTGTACCTGTTTGCCTCACTCCCACCTAGTGTTATTGACCCATCGCCACGAAATGCCAACAGAATGTAAAAGCAGCATTTACTTTCAGCTCCAGAGAAGTTTAAAGGATGCATCAGTTACTAACAAACATGGAGCGAAATAACATTTCCTACATCTTCACAATCTTCTCCTCACTGAAATCCGGTGATTAACAAATGCTTTGATCTAAGGAAACTGTAAGTGTCTTGATGAGGAGCAGAAGTACTAAGCTGAGCTGCCTGGGAAGGAGGTCAGCTTTTAGCATCAGGGCAGGCAGGAGAAACAAGAAGCTTCTCACCTGCGAACAGCGATGCTGCTCAGGGAACAAGGCATGCTTGTGTAGGTCATTAAACCATTCCCTCTCCCATTTCGAGGGCGTTAGGTTAAGAAAGTAATCAGAAATACTTGACCCACCAGTTAGGTGATGTCTAGATACAGTAGGCAATTACTTGGTGCAGCCACAGAGCTTTCAGTTTTCTCATTCCAAGCTCCCTGATGCTGACTCCCTCCGGTTACCAGGTTTCTGTTCTGTACAAATGTGCAATATGTGGCCAGGACCAGTGCAGCAGTTTTATGATAAACTTTGTTTACTCTTGTATTTTAACTCATCTTTTTGATTTCAGAAAGCCCAAACCTATCAACACACCCTGAACATGTTTTTCTTGATTAACAAGCTTTAGCACAGAGGTTACCTGGCAGTTCCAGGAGACACAATCAAAATGGCTTTAGTGGGAACACCAAATCCAGGAGTTTCTTTATTCCAATTTAAACATTTATAGCACTTCAATCATTTCTAACATTATTATTAAACTAATAAATGTTTTAGTAGCTTGAAATAACTCCAGACTTAAAATCCAGTGTTAGGTCCATATATTACAAACAACAACAACAAAGGAGCTGACAAGCAGTGAGTTAAATAGAATTAATTTCCTCTCAGCTTCCCAGTGAAATCATAAAGCAATCAGACTTTTTTTTTTTGCTCATGGTATATGATACCACCAACCTCAAAGTCCCTCAGTGAAATTATTTCCTTGTAAATCATTGCAGCCTATCCATTATCCTCAAGAAATATGATTTTTTTTTTTAAGTGGATAATATAAAGTACAAAAAATATATGCTGTTTTCTGTCTCCTGGTACTGCAGGAACCCCTGGGCTGATCTAAGGCTCACAGCTTCTAAATCCTAGATGATTTTAGAAAGCTAATGAGTATTTAGTATAACAGAATATGAAAGACTTATCAGAATTTAAAAAACAAAAAAGGAGGGGTGGGGAATACAAAGAGGAAAGAAAGCAGAGATATATAGGAAAGTTTCTCTAGCCCCAGCTGGTTGCCACAGAAATAAATGTTTTACTGTTAACTGAAGCTTACTTGTATTGATGAGTAATCACTAAATGAAAATTATAAAGATTGTTTTTCTCACTGAAGGGCAGAGTGTAGGTGTTCCTGTTCCTAATCAGAGACATCCAAATTAAGGAAAATTTACTGATACACTCAATCTGGCAACTAATTCAATCTGTGGTCATTATGACAACACTTTGATATTTTCTTCAGGAGTGTACTTAGTGGAAAGGAAAACACATTCCTGTCCTGATGAGTTAAGTAGGGAAATTATTATATTTGATCTTTTGATTTTCTTTTTGTATCTGGTCAGATCAGAGGAAACACTGAGGAAAAAAGAAAAAAAAAATTATAAGGAAAGAAGAATTCCACACAAACCAGGAGGTGTTGTTGTAGAGAGTCCAGAGGAGGCCTCAAAGATGATCAGAGGGCTGGAGCACCTCCCCTATGAAGACAGGCTCTTAGAGTTGGGGTTGTTCAGCCTGTAGAAGTGAAGTCTCCAGAGTGGCCTTTGAGCAGCCTTCCAGTCCCTGAAGGGGGCTGCAAGAGAGGCGAGAAGGGACTTTTTGCAAAGGCTTGTTGTTGTGGTTTGGGCAGTTCCAGGTTATCCCAGATGGGGCCCATCAGTAACACCTGATATGGTTACAGACTCCACCCCTACATGATTTGAGGGGAGCAAAGTAACCTGAGCTCCAGTATCTACAAGAGTTCTGTACTTTTGTACTCTTTTAGTGTCAGGCCATCGTACAAATACATCAGGAGAGGACAGGGAGCAACGGCTCTGGGCTGGAAGAGTTTAGATTTAGACTGGCAATTAGGAAAGAAATTCTTTACAGTGAGGGTGGTGAGACACTGGAACAGGTTGCCCAGGGAGATTGTGGATGCTCCCCTGCCTGGAAGAGTTCAAAGCCAGATTGGTTGAAGTCTTAAGCAAGCTGGTCTAGTGGAAGGTGCCCTTGCCTGTGGCAGAGGTGAAGGAAATAAATGACCTTTAAGGTCCCTTCTAGTCCAAACCATTCTATGAGACTATGCAAGTCAGTAGGTTGGCTCAGCTACCTTTTCTTCCACAAACTTCCATAATTTCTGTTAACTTCAGGTGACAGTCCAAAACATCCTGGTAGTCACTTGGATTTAAGGACATGCTATGTAGTCATGTGCAGAACTTCTTTCTGGTTTCTTGTTTAAATTTGAATAGCAACTGAGAAGCAGCAGCCTACAGCTCTTCCTCTCTGGAGACATCTTTATGAGGATTTTCCCTCCCAACACAACTAAGCATCTCCAGAATGAAAAGTCTGCCATTGTCATATTCATGTATGACACCTGCAAGTTCTTTAATCTGATGGATACATGCAGCTGTACTTTTCAAACACTGAGGCTAGTTGTGGTTTGTTTTTTTTTTTAACCGGGAATAAGGTGGTTGGTGTTGCCAGATCAGAAAAGCTTCCTGAGTGTAAACATTATATTTTGCTTTGTGCAATGACACAGACACAGCATCTCACAAAAGAATTTAATATTCTTTCAAGATTTGATATGAACTGTTGGAAGGTTCTCCTATCTCGTTCTGATGCTTTATTAAATTCATGAGAGATAATATTGTTTCCTGGATAACCTATGTTCATGTTTGTTCCAAGGTTTAATTTCCTAATAATCTCTGAGAACATGAAGGAAAGTCTGAACAACATGAGTAATTTCCTTTCTTTCCATTGTCACCTATAGTTCTATCTTACTTGGAGCTACAGTTTGACAATATTGCTGCTGCCCTCTAAAGGAAGCTTGCAGGTGGCTTTAGCCAAAGGGTAATGTTATCGAAATTAAAGGGGGGAAAAAATCACAACCTCCTGCTACTGAGCTGGAACTTAGCGCTCTTTCTGCAGATCTAGCTCTTCTCCCTGGATTGGTGGGAGAGGACTTACAGAAGACCTGCCTCACTCACCCATAAGAAATGCTTTCCCCCAGACACTACAGCAAGTCGTTTCCTCAAAGGCTGGAGGATAACACGAAAGACTTCTACATCATCTTTTGGGTGCACTCTGCAGTGCGTTAGAATAATCAATAATCCAGTTCAAGAACTGGACTCAGAACTGGTTCTCTTCAAGATCAGACCAACCAACTGTGCTCAGTTATCTTGCTTATCTTAACAGTCCACTCACTGAGCACAGCTTCCTCCAGGTGGTACCAGCTGCTCCTCGCTGTAGGATGGTGGTGATAAACTTGCTGTTAATTTGTTCAGTTTCAGGTCCACAACAACGTGAGTTCCTCTTCTCTGATTTGCTTATCAAAACTGACTTAAGTGTCTCTGAGAGGTGCAAACATGCCACAGGTCTAAAAAACTAAAGATGCTATTTGCATGTTGGATAGTAAATTCTAATAATTTAGAATTTTCATATACTTCACTCAGGCTTTTTGGTATTTCAGAATTCTGGGAACCGAGCATGGTGCTTCTTTCAAGAAATTCACAGAATCACTGTGGTTGAAAAATAGCTTCAAGATCATCATGTCCAACCATTAACTAGCTCTACCAGGGTCACTACTACATCATATCATTGAGCCCCATATCTAGAAGACTGCAAAACACAAAGAAATGCTTCTGGAAATCTAGCAGGGAATAGGAAAAAATGAAATTGTTATTTCCAATTTATTTATGGACCACCATATTCGTCTAGCTGTGATACCAAATGGTAAGTGGGAGATTAATTTGGCTCATGAAACCAAAAATGTTTGTAAATACCAAAAGAACTGCTGGACATCATTGAAAGAACACACAGTTTTGGTCCTTAAGCATTTGGACATTGTTTTGAGAGCTAAATAGAATTTAAAATACATTAAGATTTCTTTTTCTAGGAGTCTGCTGAGTGAATTTTCATTCTTTTGGACTGTCAAACATCTCACTACCTCATAAATTATTTGCAAGGTGCCTGGAGGTGCAGTTAAAGAGGCCAAACTTGTGTTATGAATGCATGTTTCTTAAAGCTCTACTAATGAATTGGTTTCCCTGTAGGGTATAGGAGCCAGTACTTCAGTCTAATGAATGGCTAGCATTATATTTCAAGCATCTTTTTACTAAGAATAATGCCCTTTTTTTTCTTTTTTAACCAAAAAATTCTGAAGAATAAGAAAGCTGAGGAAAAGATCTGATCCTGCATTGCCCTACCTGGCTGAGTAGCTCCACTCCTTGAAAATTACACAATATAGACAGACTTTCACCTGTGAATGTAATTAGTGGAGGGAGAGGCAGGTTTGCTTTACATCTGCAAGCATTGACACTTCAGTGATACCTGCTGCTCTGATGCTGAAGTCCTCTGGCTGGTGATTTCCTTTCAAGCTGTGCTGCTGTAGTGGCTGTTGGTAGTTCAAAAGGTTCTTACTGGAGACAAAGAGAAAAAAATAAAAGAAACCAAAACAATAAAGCCAGAGGGGAGGGTATGGAAAGGATTCTCAGAATTTTACACAGGATTCCTTTCAGCTGGTAGGTTGGGCTAATTAAGGATAGGTTTCTCCATAGCTGGATGGTAGAGATAACACTAGCAACTTGTTCCATACTCTCAGATGAAAAGCAGTATCATTGATAAATGTCTGCTTCCACGATACAGCATCCACAACGACTTCACAGACACAGTTTTCCACCGAGGATTCAGTGCCTGGGATATTTATGTCCCAATTTGCTCTTATTCAAGCACTTTTTCTTCCCACTGACTAACTACCCTTTTTGATTTGGTAGTTCTTCAAGTCTCCTTTATTGGTACTTTGAAGAAGTTCCTTTGAATTCATATGTTTATTGGAGTTAGTCAAGGTGTTAACTTCTAAATAACATTCTTGCTCGGTGCTGTGACACAGAGAATCATAGAATCCTTAAGCTTGGAAAAGACCTCCAAGCTCATCAAGTTCACCTGTGAACTCAACACCACCACGCACACTAACTCATGTCCCAAAGTAGGCCCCAACAAAATGTTATCAGAGAATCATAGAACCATTTTGGTTGGAAGTGACCTCTAAGATCATCCGGTCCAACCATCAACCTAACACCATTATGCCCACTAAACCATGTCCACAAGTGCCACATCCACACCTTTCTTTTACCCCTTCCAGTACGGTGGCTTCACCACAGAATCACAAAAATCACAGAATCACAGAACTGCCTCCCACACCACCTCCCTGGGCAGCCTGTTCTAATGCCTGACCACTCTTGCAGGAAAGATTTTTTTTCCTAATATCCAACTTAAACCTCCCCTGGTGCAACTTGAGGCCATTTCTTCTCATACATGTGGTAAACAGCTACATTTATGCAAATATATGTATCACTTTTTTCTAAAGATACCTCCAGATTGCAAAGTAATTTTTCCCCATCTCTTTCACAGACAGAACATTTTGAAGAGACTCAACCATGTCCAAACTGCTATACTCTATCTTTTTTTTCTCTTGCATTCTGCAGCCAATCCATCTTAGTTTCAGTTCCCTCCTGTTGTTCTGTAGCACTTTTTCCTATACAGCTTAGTTTCCGATTCCTACATTGTTTGAATTTCCATTCCAAGCTGATAACATCAAACACTGATAATGTCTTTTCCTACTGAGCTGTTTTCTGAGAACCAGCTTGATGCAGACCAGTAGCACTGCAAACTGTGAGACTGGTGCAAAGTACATTGAAGAAAGTTGTTCACTGAGAGAGTCATTGGCTACTGGAGTGGGCTGCCCAGGGAGGTGGTGGAGTCACCGTCCCTGGAGGTGTTCAAGGCGGGTTTGGACGTGGCACTTGGTGCCATGGTCTAGACTTGAGGGCTTTGGTAATAGGTTGGACTTGATGATCTTTGAGGTCTCTTCCAACCTTGGTGATACTGTGATACAATGACTGTACATCTATTATTGGAGCATGCATGCCATGTATCATGGAATCATAGAATTGTCTTGGTTGCAAAAGATCTCTAAGATCATCAAGTCCAAACATTGACCAACCACCACCATGGTTAGGTGGTGAGTCTTGGTTTGCCATCCTGATTTGCCATGTCCACACATTTCTTAAACACCTCCAGGAATGTTGACTCCACCACCTCCCTGGGCGACCTGTTCCAATTGCCTGACCACCGTTGCAGGAAACAATTATTTCCTAATGTCCAACCTAAACCTTCTCTGGTGTAATTTCAGGTCAATTCCTCTTATTCTATCACCTGATAGTAGGGAGAAGAGACCAACTGCCACTTCACTACAGCCTCCTTCCATGGACTTGTAGAGAGCAGGGTCTCCTCTCAGCCTCCTTTTACTCCAAGCTAAACAACCCCAGTTCCCTCAGCTGCTCCTCACCAGACCTGCTCTCCAGACTCTTCACCAGCTGTGTTGCTTTTCTCTTGACACGCTCCAGTACCTCAATGTTCTTCTTGCAATAAGAGGCCACAAACTGAGCACAGCATTCAAGCTGCTAAGTAAAGTGCACAGGACCATAGAATATACTCAGCTGGGTTTTAGAGGCTGAAGTCTGCCAGCTGAAGCAAAAGGAGACTCAAAGTCAGAAAGAGGTGTTCATGAGAACGGAAAATGGGAAGAAGAACAGTTGCCATGGTATATGTCGATTTCATTCCTCATTAGTTAGTTAATGAGACAGTTGATTCTGCATATGTAATGCCATTTCTTTTTCTTGCTTATGTGTCAGGAAGACTCTGATTTATTCTAATAATTCCATGAAGCTAAAATAGGAGTGTGTGATAAGTCACCGTCATGTGTCTAGTCAACAGGGAGTGCTAGAAACTCTGCATCTATTAGCAGCTGCATGACTCTGAATCAGTCTCTGATTGTCTTCTTGTTAAAATTCAGAGATCACCCTAAGTTCCATCCCTCACTTAATAACTGGGTGGACTTAAGTCCAAGCTAAAAGGCTTCATGGGTATCTTGAACAGAAAAAGGATGGAAATTTAAGGAAAAAAAAAGATATTATGTAAACTCATAATGTAATATCAACTACAGGGCAGTACAGTCAGAGTGTAGGAAATAGGTCTAGCAGATCTCCTGATTTTTTTTTAATATAATAATGTGAAAAACTCTAACAGAAGTTTCCAAGACCAGCATGGCAAATTTCATAGAATCATAGAATGCATTGGGTTGGAAGAGACCTTCAAAGGCCATCTAGTCCAACAGCACTGCAGTCAGCATGGACATTTTTAACCAGATCAAGTCACAGAGAACCCCATCAAGCCTGACATAAGGCATTAGACATCACTTCCAAATGACTGTATATAATTTCTTTCTCCTGTTTTGCTCATCCTGTATTTGAGGAAGAGCAGCAGAGTAGGGCAGTTTGGAAGCAGAAACTAAAGCAGCTGAAGGCATCAGGCAGTTTTATAACAGGCATGCAGAAGGTAACACTTGAGGAATTCAGAAGAGCAGTTTAGCAGGCAGTATTAATTATACAATTGCTTAAAACACTGAAGAATTCCCAACTGTTTTATGAGCTCAATAGTATTCTGGATCACCAGATACTCCAAAAATATTTCTAGTTCTTCTTGTACAAGAAGTTTCCCAACACTGCCTCTCCTTCCTTCCTTACACTCCAGACATCCACAGAATTTTGTCCCTAAGAAGCATGAGCTGATTTTCCCTGCAACTCCTGCTGAGGCTGGATGTACTTCCAGCCTGGAATAGTGGGTGATGCAGAGATAACCATGCCACCCAAGACCTAAGCAAATACTGTGCAGCAATTTTTAGCTTACCTCTAGTCATCATTTGCCATTCTAGACTGACCTTTATTTCACTAACATGGTTAGACTGAACTTAAACTTCATGCAACAGAGTGGATTTCCCATTTCAGGTTTTGCCTAGTTTAGGAATTTGTGTAATACTCTGTTCTGGTGCTACTTTCAGTGTGTGATCTATGGCTACAAGAAACAGCAAATCAATTTTGAGGATAACTTGTTTTCAGGCAACTGAGGAGAAGTGAGATTCCATTAACTCCATCAATCACCTCCTGAATTGTTTTCCCCTTAGGAATGGTGAAATAACTTGGTGTCCTGATAGATGCTTAGGGCCAGCACAGAAATAAACAGAAGGGAAAGCCCAGAACAAAACATTTTTGTGGTCACTATTACCATAGGAATAATGAGTCATTAGCTTTCTGATCCACATATAGATTTAGAGAGCATTGTACATATATATATATATATATATATATATATATATATCCATAGATTTCTCTGTCTTCAAAGAAAACAAACATGATTTTTCTCTTGAGATCTGAGGTGATGTTAGCAGATACCTGACATCAGTTAGACTTGATAATTCAACATTTTTCAGGATTTGTCCTGTGCCCTTACTGTTTACTCCTCCTTGAGCACAGTGCAGCACAAAGCCTATGTATTGCTCAAGTCCCATTTAAACTTTGGAAGTTATATGTACCATAAATTCCTCATTAAAATTGTTGACTTCTAAGTAAAAATAGAAGGGAGAATTGAGTGCACAACAGTACAAGATGCTGACTTTATCTCAGATAAGTACCTAGTAAGATCCCTGCATCTAAACAGAGCCCATTTTTCTTCTTCTCTCTTATTGTTCTCTGGTAGGGAGAGACTATTCATAACCTCTTCACAATCTACTTCATCACAGGTGGCTGTCACTGCATGGAGAGAGGAGAGATGCAGGAACAAGAATGATCCAGATGTCTGGAAAATGTAGTCTATTATTAATGAAAAGGACACTTTTACTTCTGCATTTCAGTGCAACTACAAAATTACCTCATAGGAGAGGAAAAACTGATATCTAGCTTGAAAACTAGAAATAAGAAAGTGAGGGCAAGAAATGGGGCATTTCAGCACCACTGTCTTTTTGGGGGAGGGGGGTTGTATCTTCCACATAAAGACTCAAGGAAGAAATACTAGCAACAGGAATAAGTATTTCTAATAAGCAAAGTTTCTACTAATTATCTCAGAGGCCTGGAGAGATCTAAATATTTTGCCAAGTTTTCTACCACTGAATTTCATATGTCATTTCTCAATTCTATTTTAATTTGCATGGTTTTTTTTTTCCCCCCTGCATTTAATGATTAGTCAAAATGGCAGCTTTTAGATTTGGAAAATGCATATTTACACTAAATGTGAATTTATTTTTCAGTGCAACATATGCATAAATTGCAACTATCAGTAACATGCACAAAATGATAGTGTCTTGGTATATTGATAAAGCAGGTACAAAAGCTTATCCCATAAATGTTCCATGCTACCACCTGATCGATAGGTAAATTCCAGATATTTTTACTAGGGCAATTTTTGCACCTTTTTTATTATCAAAGAAGTAGAGGAGCAGGTAAATTTAAAACACAGAAATAGTTGAGGAGTCACTAATTACTACAGAGCTTAAGGTGTTATGAATTGTGTCATTTCACTTACATATTAATAAAAACATGTAATAGTTGATAAATGGAGCTATCTGTTTGAGGTTAACATCCTTCATAGGAATCTGTTGGGAAGATCAGATAATGACTGATTAGGAAGATGGAAATAATTTTTTTTTTTTTTTCTGAATAAGCAGTAGCCTGGTTTATTTTTTTCTGGTTATCTCAGCTTTCATGTGGACTCCCTAATTTATTTCTTTCTCTGTTCAGTCATGATATTGCTTTCATCCCCCTTCAACACAGTCTTATAACATGGCCTCAAGTTGCACCAGGGGAGGTTCGGATTACATATTAAGAAAAATGTCTTTGCTGAAAGTATGGTCAGGTATTGAAACAGGCTGCCCAGGGAGATGGTGAAGTCACTATCCCTGGAGGTGTACAAAAAACTGTGTAGACATGATACTTTGGGATGTATTTTAGTGGACATGGTGGTGTTGGATTGATGGTTGGACTGAACGATCTTAAAGGTCTTTTGCAAATGAAGTAACTCCATGATAACATTTTGTGTGTGCTTTGGGATTTTTCCCTTCCCCAGCACCAACTGTTGCCTCTTTGTTTTTCTTCATTCCTCTTAAGTACCCCACATAGTTCAGTGCTGTTGAGTAAGCCTTTTGCCACATATGGTACTCACCCTGACAAATCTGCTATTGCTCTGCACAGGTGAAGAAAGGGATAGCAGGAACTCAGGAGCAAGGTCAGGAGCTTATAAAGCTGAACAACCAAGGTAGTTAAGAAAAAAATATTAATAAAAAGGGAAAACCTGTGCAGCAAAGAGATTGACCTACTATACAGGTAGTGAATATATCATCTACAAGATTGAGGTAGTTTGCTTGATGGGCTTATTGAAGAGGCAGGTTTTAAACCATGACTTAAAAGGTCTTTGAACAGGTAAATTGCAGACACTGGAAACTGCAAGCTGCAAGCTGAGGAAATCACTCAGCAGCTACTGAGTTAATTTCTGTGACTGTAATCACAAGTGGCCAAAAATACTGCAAAAACTTCTGTCACTGAAATAAACCCATGTTAGTTCTCTGGTAAACCATACTTGCTCACCTTCATACCTTTCTCTTTTACCTTCCCTTCCTCTTATTTCCCTCTGACCTCTTTTTACACATTTGTCTCTTTTTGCTTGGCTCATGAGTTTTTTTTTGTGTGCAACCATAAAGTGCCCTCTGGTTAGTAACCATCCTGTTGAAGCAGCCCTTCCTGCTCAGTTAGTAACTCCTGCAGCTGTTCCTTAATAGACATTTGCCCTGTGTTTTGACTGTGCTGGCTCTTTAACTCAGCTAAGGACAATGGCCTTACCTGGCGAGTGCTACCAGACATATGCAGCAATTCAACATCAGCTGGACCCCGGCCTTGACATGGTGTTAGCTGGCCACAATAGGCAGGGGTTGCTTGGTTGGGGTTGGTAGGGGTTGCAGAACATACACCATTCCCCTTAAAAGCCATTCTCCAAAGAGTTGAAGATATATGAGTGAAGTATGGTAACCACTTAATATCTGTCTCTAAGAGCAGAGCTTCTGGGGATGGATGCTAACCAGAATGCTGATATGCAGGGCACAACTACAGAATGGTAAGGGTTGGAAGGGGTTTGTGGAGATCACTGAGTCCAATCTCCCTGCCAAGGAATGTTCAACTAAAGAAAGCCACATGGGAACATAAGATGACCTTTGGGGCTCCCATCCAGCCTGATGTAATCTGTGAACATGTCCAGGTGGGTTTTGAATGTCTCCAGAGATGAGACTCCATCACCTCTCTGGGCAGCCTGATCCAGTGCTCCACCACCCTAAAACTAAAGAAGTTCCTCTTCATGTTTAGATGGAAGTTCTTATGTTAAAAATTTGTGCCTATTACCTCTTGTCCCGTTGCTGGGCACCACTGAAAGAAAGACTGGACTCATGATCCTGATACCCACCCTTTAAGTATTGATAAGCATTGATGAGATTTTTCCCCCTCAGTCTTCTCTTCCCCAGACTGAAATGACCCAAGTCTCAGCCTCTCCTCATAAGAGAGATGTCCCAGTCCCTGAATCAATTTTGTAGCCCTTTGATGTACCCTCTCCAGCATTTCCCTGTCCTTCTCTAACTGAGGAGGCCAGAACTGGATTCAGTATTCCAGATGTGGCCTCATCAGGCAGAGTAGAGGGGAAGGAGAGCCTCCCTTAACCTGCTGGCAACACCCTTCTTAATGCCATTGGTTTTCTTCACCACAAAGACACATCAGCTCCCGGTCATCCTGTTGTCCATCAGCACTCATAAGTCTTTTTCCCCAGAGCCTTTCAGGTAAAACATTGCTTCTTGGTGTACAGCATTTATGAGCAGAGAAAGAAAAGGCATTTTGGCAGCAGTGTGAATCAGAGAGGGTTCTCTTGAAAGACTGAAAGAGCAGTAAAACAGCACCAGCCTGGAGAATGTGGAGCATTCAGGTAGAGCTGGCACAGGATGCAGAGATGTTGGTATTTGCAGTGGTGGCACATCAGCTATGTAAGTCCATGTGTCTTCCAATGGAATGAAATCTAACATCTCTAAACCTTCACCAAGTCCTGCATTTGTGTCAGCAGAACTCTGCAAACCACAGGCAAGAGACTGATTTTGCCCATGCATAATGGCTAATTAAGGCTCTTCTGGTAGAGAAGAATGAGGTGGTATGCATCATATGCATAAATGAGGCTTTGTCACAGTGCTGTTCTCATTAGCAACCTGGGACAACACAGGAGCTGTCAGGAGAGCATGTAACTGATTGGATACCAATAGGCATTGACTAGCAACCAAGGAGCTCACTGTCAGAATGGCAAAATGTATTGAGTAACATTTGAACCTTGTCTTTCACATGATGCAGAAGGCATGCAGAGTGTTTAGACACCTCCACAGAGCTCTGATGACAATGGACAGTGCAGTTATTGCTCTATCACCATAACAGCAGCAAGGGTAGAGGAGCAGAAAGTGGCTTTCATACAGATTGACTGCATATTTTGTCCTTCCTCACATCAAAGGTTGACAATTCTTTACAGTGAAGGTGGTGAGACACTGGAACAGGTTGCTCATGGATGTCCCCTCCCTGGAGTTCCATCCCTCTGTTCCGGTTTGGGCCATGAGCTCACTCAGTTCTGGAGAACAGAATCGACTCTTACCCCTTTTCAGGAGTAAGAATGAGGACACTGTATACTGATTGGAAGTTTAGAGAGAAATTCTATTTGTAAGAGCATATATATATTTATATATATATACACACATATATATGCTCTTACATATATATATATTGTCTAATTGAAACAGGAAAGTAATCCATTAGCACAAAGGTTAAAAAGAGCTTTTTTTTTAATCTGGGAAGCATGACAAAGAGATGACGACGTATCACAATGTTATTACTGGAATAGGAGGATGGGAACAAAGATTTACCTGGATTATGATAGAAAAAAGGCCAAATTATATGAAGTAGAATAGTCCTACAACACTTAAATGTTTTTGTCCAATGCAATTTGCAATACATACTTTTCAATACCCCTAAAAGCCAATATTTATTCCATTTAATCAGAGGGTAAAATAAGGATGCCATAAGAGAAAGTTTAAGGGTAGCTTACTACCTCAGACTGAGTTGCTAGGATCAAGGATAATGTCTTAAAATAGTCAAGAGACATCCAAAAAGTAACCAGCTGAAACCACCTCTGCTCTGAAGAAACATTACTGAATAAAGCACAGATAACACATGTTAATTAAGGCAGATTATTGCAATCCTTTCATGATCCAGTAAGGATGTATTGAAAGTTCTGGTTTCAGTTGAAAATGTTTAGTTTTACCTTTCATGGAGTATTAAAATAGGCTGTGCATTGCTGTTATTCAAAATGAATTCATAAAGTCTTCCTCAGAACATTCTTTGTGCACAGAAGTATTCTGAAAGACATTATTTTCCAACACACCCTTAGTCCAGGGTCAGATGGATTCCTGTAGAGGTGAAATGGCTCCTGATGTTGGCTCTGAGCACATCTTGGCAGGTGTGTCTGATCTAGCTGTTCTATTACTTCTTTTATAGAAGCTGCATAGAAAGGAGTCCAAAATATTTCTTCAGAGAAAATGGGTGATAGAAAGGAGCCATGAGGAAAGACACATGCTGAAAACAGCTAGAAAACAATGAAAGACTACCTGATGGTTGGAGAACTTTGACAGTAGGTGGTAGGTTGGGATTTTTCCCCTTCACCTGAGAGCCAAGAGTAAATGCCTGGCAACTGCAGGCCATTTTGCTCAGAATTTGTGCTGCATATTGTATGACTTCATGAGTTTTCCTGTTCATACTCCTGTGAGGTCTAAAATAGTTTCTGGCTCAGAGAGGAAACTTATAAGTTTAATTCTGGTTTATTAATATCTGAATGTGCCATTACTACTGAGGCCTGCATTGGCACAGGCACCATCAGTTTTGCTTGCCCCCATCAGTTTCAGAAGATAAATAGGGCCACTAATTCACTGTATTGTAATTATGTCCTAGTGCCTTCACAGCCTCAACTTCCACTCTCAACTCCTGGGGCTTTTCCACAGTCCAAGTGTTGTCTTCTTGAGCATCTCATTTTCCTGATTCTTTGTAGCAACAGCATAGAATCATGGAATCATAGAATGGTAAAGTTGGAAGTGACCTCAAGGATCATCTAGTTCCAATCTCCTGCCATAGCAGGGACACGTCCCACTAGTACACGTTACTCAAGGCCACAACATGGCCCTATGTGCAAAAGATTGCTTCTTTTCATCATCAGCAAGTTATTGATACAGGAGCTCTCCAGAAATGCAGTTACTGGATTCAAAACTCAGAAACCTAACATATCTCAGGGAGGTTTGGATGTTCCCTCTCTGGAGGTGTTCAAGGCCAGGCTGGATGAGCCCTGGGGTGACCAGTACTAGAGGGAGGTGTCCCTGCCTGTGGCAGGGGGTTGAACTAGATGATCCTTGAGGTCCCTTCCAACCTTATAATTCTATGATTCTGTGATTGACAACACCTTGCTGTTTCTTTTTCCCTGATAGTAACTTTGTGCAGTCTTTTTAAGCATTTTAAATTTCAGAACTTACCTTTCGAAATACCTAGCTCTGGTGCTTTGAGAAATGACTGGTAATCAGACAGCTTAGGACTCAAATCCTTCTGTCTCCAGGTGACTGATTCAGAAGAGGCCCAAGTTATGTTCACAAATGCATGTGAACCTGAAAAAAAAAAAAAAGCAGGCACAGAAAGCTTGACTGCATGATGACAGTCTTCTTTCAGCAGAAATTCTTAGAAATGCTTTGAAGGTCTATTTTTGAACGTTAACATTCAAGACGTTAATACACAGTCAGAATACAAAACAGTCATATCATGCCTCTGAGAACAACTCTCAGGTTTGTCAAAGGGGAGGCAAAATTCCATGCTACATGGCAGTGTTTTTACTAGAAGTTTTGACATCTCTTACAACCAGTCTTACACAGACATTTGCATATGTTAGCATGAAATTGCAGAATAAGAAGTCCATTTATAGCACAATTCACTGGCAGTAGGAGTGCAGATATAGATTAACTTTAATGATGCTTTAAAAACTATTGCAAAGCACTTACATAGCTTTTCACATGTGCATTAGGGAAAAAGACATGTTGGGACTGCTAGGTAGATAGATGCCAAATATAGTGAAGAGTAGGCATATAATATGTACAAAAAATGAGCACTTTTCCCTCTGGAATCCATTTTCCAAGTATCTTGAAAACTGGTAAACAAAAAGCCCTCCTAGATCATAATTTCAGAACCGCCTTATATGGTATCTGAAAGTTTTAAATTATTATAGAAACTGAGCTCAGTCAAATCACAGCATAACAAACCAATTCTCCATTGTACTTGCCCCTGACATGGAGTTCCACCATCTTATGTTTCCAAGGCTACTGGTGGTTAATTGCTTAAATGTATTGCAACAAGCATCTAAAATTCGTTCGTTCATTCAGAAATTCACAGAATAGTTTGAGTTGCAAGGGACCTTAAAGATCATCTAGTTCCAACTCCTCTGCCAGGGCAGGGACATCTCTCACCAGATCAGATTGCTCAAGAGCTCATCCAAGCTGGTCTTGAACCCCTTGAGAGAGGGGGCATCCACGACCTCCCTGGGCAACCTGCTCCAGTGTCTCACCACCCTCACCATAAAGAATTTCTTCCTAATACCTAGTCAAAATCTGCCCTCTTGAAAAGAGCATAAGGAATAAAGAATCTCAGCAAAGGACAGCTCATAACCTAAGTTCTTCCTGCACTAGATCTTTTGTTAAGTTCTGAAACCTCCAAGAGTTTGATGGGTCTGGCAGTGTGAGGGGTAAAGTTAAATATAATTTCCCTTTTCTTTAACTTCTTTGAGATCAGTGCGAGGACAAATCCAAACCAGAAATGGTTAGGTAAATGCACCAGCTCGACTGCAAATATTTGTCAATTCCACTTCACTGTGGCCCCAAATTATATCAACACCTTCCTGTGCTCAGTAAACACACAAGGGGAAAAAAAGAAACGGCCCTGTCCTCAGATAACTGGCATTTTATTGGAAGGTCTGCATAGCTGTTTGCAAACAAACACCAGCTTGAGTGCTCTTCTAACAGCAAACCAATCCACTGAACCTCAGGCTCCATTGTTGTGCTGGCCTTGCCTTGCGCGCGGTGTAGTACAGAATGGCAATAACAAGCCATGTTATGCTGGCCCAATGAGACAGTACAGAAGCAGCCTTTCTAAAGTGGGTTAGTAGGTGATCCTGTCCCTGTACTTAGCACCACACCTTAGGTTCAGTTTTGGGCCACTCACTACAAGCAAGACATCGAGGTGCTTGAGTGTGTCCAGACAAGGGCAATGATGTCAGTGGAGTATCTTGTGAAAAGTAGCTGAGGGAACAGGGACTGCTCTGGCCGGAGAAAAGAAGTGTGAGAGCAGACTTCATTGTCCTCTACAACTCCTTGAAAGAAGGCTGCAGTGAGGTGTGGGTTGGTCTCGTCTCCCTAGTATCAGGCGATAGAATGAGAGGAAATGGCTTGAAATTGTGCCAAGGGAGGTTTAGGTTTGAAATTAGCAAATACTTCATTCCTACAAGAGTGGTCAGGCATTGAAATAGGCTTCCCTTGGAGACAGTGGAGTCACCAATCCTGGAGGGATTCAAGAAACTTGTGGATATGGCACTTGGGGGCATGGTTTAATGGCCATGTTATGTCAATGGTTGGGCTTAATGATCTTAGAGGTCTTCTCCAACCAAAACAATTCTGTGATTCTAGGATAGATTTTTTTCACCTACAGATGAATCCTGCATTGGCTTGTTTGTTCATCTGGAATGCATTGCTCTATTTCCAGAGAAGAGAGATGGTCTAGCATCTAGTATGTCACAATATCACCTACTGAAAAAACAAACCAACCAACCAACCAACAAAAAAAATCAAAACAAAACTAATTGAAAGTTTTAGTTGTGA
>VWZE01026306.1:33841-77641 GCA_013396675.1 Eubucco bourcierii
GCACATGTTATACTTTTATTTTCCTTCAACTGCATCATATTCCACTTGATTACTTTTTCTATTTACTGCTTTTCAACTCAAAAAACAAAGTTCCAATTAATTTGTGTAGTTATGAAAAGCACTGTTAGAGTCCTGAGTCCACCAGGAGTTTGTAGCCTGGGTAGCCAGTCCATGCCTGAGCTCTGCCACTCCTGTGGTTCAGCCTCCAGCTCTGCCTCTGCCCCTGTTCTGTCTTCAGCTCTTTGCTGTAGCCCTAAACTGGATCATGGAAACATTTAACTGTTGAGGTTGGAATAGACTTTTGAGATCACCAAGTCAAACTGCTTGCCTAGAGCTTACAATCCCACCACTGCTGCTAATTCACTACCACTAAACCATGTCCCTAAGTACCACATCCATGCATCTTCTGAGTATCTCCAAAGATGGTGATCACCATCCTGGGCAGCCTGTTCCAATGCCTCAGAACCCCTTCTGTGAAGATTTTTTTCCTAATTTCCAACCTGAGCGTCTTCTGGCACAACTTGAGGCTGTTTCCTCTTGTCCTATCACGTGCTGCAAGTCAGAAGAGGCTGACTCCCACCTGGCTCCAACCTGCTTCCAGGTAATTGTAGAGGGTGACAAGGTCTCCCCTCAGTTCCCCCAGTTTCCTCAGCTGCTTCTCGTAAGACTTAAGTTTGAGGCCCTTTACCAGGTTGGTTGGCCTTCTTTTAACATGCTCAAGCACCTCAATACCCTTCTTGTAGTGAGGGGCCCAAAACTGAACTCAGTACTCAAGGTTTGACCACATCAGTCACTCTCCCGGTCCTGCTGGCTACACTAATGCTGATCCAGACCAGGACATTGTTGGCCTTCTTGGCCACCTGGGCATACACTGGTTCGTATTCAACCAGCTGACCCCAAAGTCCTCCCTCAGGCAGCTCTCCAGCCCTTCAGGCTCTCCATCCCCAAGCCTGAAAGAACCCTGAACCTGTCTGTTTACCCTCAGATAGTCTGGGCTGTCAGTGGGCCTTGCTGTCAGCACCCTGTTCTACCCACCCTTCTCACACTACAGAGCTGTGCCCTGGCTGGCAGGGAGCAGTCTTTTTTTGGCCACTTTCCTTTCCTGTTTGCCCTTATTTGTGGAGCAGCAAGGATCCTGCTGCTCCCCAGAAAATTTTAGGCATAAGAAAGAGCAGATCAGTCTGATCTGTCTTGCTGGTGAATTTATCTTATTTCAGCAAGCAGAGGATGCTTTAAGCATTCAGAAAAGACTGAATAAAGTGTCTATCATATTTCAGTCTTTCATTGTCTTTTGTAGCTACTTGGAATAAAACACAGTAGGAATTTAAAGAATTTCCTGGATTTTGTGAGACATTTTCTTAAAGTGATGATTTTGAACAGAATGTCCCAAACTTAAACTTATACAAAATGCCGAAGTCCAGGAAGTTTCCAAACAATGAACTTAAAAGATGTTGATTTTTGCAGCAGAACTGCAATAATTCTTTATGAAGTCAAGAACAACCTTCTTAGGAATACCTTCAGGAATCTGAGAGTAATGCTTGAGTTTATGTTGTGATCTATCATTATATGGTAGGAACTCAATGAAAAATTTCAGTGTGGCAAAGTTGCTGTATGAAGGTTCCAACATTCTGATTTCATATAACCTGAGAGGCTTCTTCTTTAAATAGATTTAAAAAAAAATACATGGGAGTGGAGATGTGGGTTCAAGAGGCAGCGACCACCTTGCATTAAGCAATTCTGGATCCTGTATTGGGGCTCTCATTACAGGTCTAATGCTTGCTGAAATGATTTTATTATAAAGACCTCATGCTGTCCAAGGGCTGGAGGGGTTGTCCTACCAGCAGTGGCTGAGTGAGCTGGGCTTGTTCATCCTTGAGGAGTTTGAGGGCACCTAGCAGCAGCCCTACAGCACTACAGGTGGTCAGTAAGGAGACAGAGAGGGGTCCCTCACAGTAGTTCATAGTGGAAAGCTGAAAGCCAACAGGCACAAACTGAAACAAGAGATATTGAGGTCAGATGCAAGCAAAGCCTTGTCCTCCGTAAGGACAGCCAAGCTGTGGAACAGGCTGCCCAGAGATGTTGCACACCCTCTGTCCTTGGCAGTTTTTGAAATTGCCCTAAGCAATCTAGTCTGACCTCAGAACTGGCCATGCTGTGAGCAGGAGATTGGACTAGAGACTTCCTGGGGTCCCATCCAGCCTGGTTGCTGCTTTGGTCACACTTCACTTCTCATTTCATGCAGTAATAATAATATAGCTGGCAATAACATTGTTCATAATATATTTTTTCTAACAATATGGTTCATATACATCAATGACACTGATGTAAGTGTCAGAGAAATGTCTCATTTTAGAGAGAACCCACCGGTGTTGGTATGAGACTATTAGCTGAACACAGAGACAGGGAGTGGGCAGGAAGGAGTTATCTCCAAATGAAAAAGCAAGGAAGTATATATTAAAAAACCTGGGTGGAGGAAAAAAAACCCAAATAAAAATATTATTTTTGTGTCTTTTGTTCAAGATTTTTTTTTTTTAAGTCTCAGAACAGTACTTCTCAAGACAGATAATATATTCCCTTGAATTTTCATAAGTGGTATCTTAGATTTAAACTGAAGTGGCTGCAGTGCCATTTTAGATTTAAAATAAGAGCTGGAGCAAATCATTTAGTTGCAGAAACAGGATGGTTTACACACACTGAATAAACACTCTGAGACAGTTTAACATTGCAAAGTTCTAAGAAGTTATTATTTTTTTTTTCCCTTAGAGTCATGCCAGGGACAGCAATCAAACAATTTTACTCTCCCTCTGAGCGTCTGATATATATTTAGTGTATTTACAGATTTGGTGGGCTCTGAAAAAGGGCTGGGATACTACGAAAATATTTTTGTTAACATCCTGCTTTGCAAAATCTGTTTCGCTCAGAACTTCTGAAAGATTAAAAGTTTTTCTTTTCCTCGGTGGCCCCTAAAGCATTAATTTGCTGCCTTGGATGACTTTCTAAAGCTTGTAATTGGACCATCCACAGGAGCTAATCAGTTATCACGAAAAAAAAATAAAAATCCACGCAGATGGAAGATCAGGGAGATGACTTCATGACTCAAAAGTATACATTTAGGAAACCCAGCTTGCTCTTTTTAAATAATAAAAACAGCAATTAAAATTATCTGAGCAGTTTAACTTTATCCTTTTCAAAAGGCTTTAGCCTGGGCTTGAGGGTGAAAAATAAAACTGAGAAAAATAACATAACCACACCGCCCTCCCCCTTCTCCTTTCCTATTCCCTGGAAAAGAAGAAAAAAACCGAGCAGCCAAAGTCCTCACAAGACACATGAGGGCTACAGGCGGCGCTGGAGTACCGCGAATGGGGTCCAGGCAGGCTGCAAACTCCAACAGGGAGGCGAAGTGCGCTGTTCGCTCTCCGCTGCGCGCTGCTTGCCCGGTATACGGCGCTGCCCTCGCGCCACGGGGCCCTGCCCGCCCGCCTCACGGCACTGCCCGGAGGCCACACAGCACTGCTTCCCCGCTTCGCGTCCAGCGGCTATCTGACTCCCAGCGCTGCCTGCCCGCCTCACGGCCGTGGCTACCGATTCACAGCGCTGCTTGCCCGTCTCATGGCACTGCCCGGAGGCCATACAGCGCTGCTCGCCCGCTTCGCGTCCAGAGGCTTATCTGACACGCAGCGCTGCCTGCCCGCCTCACGGCCGTGGCTACCGATTCACAGCGCTGCCTGCTCGCCTCACGGCCGTGGCTACCGATTCACAGCGCTGCCTGCCCGCCTCACGGCCGTGGCTATCCGATTCCCAGCGCTGTCCGCCCGCCCCACTGCAGTGCGCTCTCCGACTCCCCAGCGCTGCCCACCCGCCTCACGACCGTGGCTAACCGACTCCCAGCGCTGCTCATCCGCCTCACGGCCGTGGCTGACCGACTCCCAGCGCTGCCCGCCCGCCTCACGGCCATGGCTATCTAACTCACGGCGCTGGCCTGCACGCAGCACTACCCGGCCGCCAAGCAGCCTTGTCCACCTTGCACACAGCCTTGCCTACCCCCATCACGGTCCTACCCCACACACTGCCCGGCCCTGCCCTGCCCTTCGCATCCTATGTAAGGGAATTTCCTTCTTTTACTTCGCCCAACACCGCGTACGGATCCGGCGTTACAGCCTCTCTGCTTGTTACAGTAACTCACCTTCCCCCCAGTCCTATTTGATTTCTCACATCATAATGCCAGGAGGCCGAAAAAAAATCACTCCAAAATGTTTATTTTTCAAGAACTAGCTTTCTAGCTTATTACAGTGTTGGGTTTTTTTGTTTTGTTTCGGGGCGGGGAATTTTGTTTGTTTGTTGGGGTAGGAGGTTGTTTGTGTTTTGGTTGGTTGGTTGGTTTGGTTTTATTTTTCTGTCCTCACAGTGCTGATGCTCTAATTTAAGAGGTAGAATTAAATTCAAGGCGGTTAGCTGCTGCCATAGCTTGCATTAAATGGTGCAAGATTTTTCTGGAAACATAGGACAGAGACTAAAATCAGTTTTGCCTGTTGATATATTTCTGTTTTGATTTTCTTTTTTATGCATATAAATACTTGTTTTTTTCATTATGGCATATGGAGCACATTCTTTTCTGAAGAGAGCACGACATTTCTATAGCACCATTTGATTTGAGTCTAGCATTTGTGGTTGCTTCTATCTGAAGAACGTAGCTAATGTAAAAAGAAAATCCAGTGCAGGATCTGAATTAGTATGAGCGACATGCTGCTGTAGTGTAAGCCTTCTTAAACAAACTTTTGTTGAATTTCCACCTCATGAATAAGTGGTATACTCACAAGCCATTTGCCATGGCCCCCCAGAAAATAAATTGCTGTTCCAGATAGTCTGTCCTTTCAAATCCTCTGTTAATACATCTGACAAATAGTGTTGCATATCTCCTGGTCACCACAAAAGAAGCAGGACATTACTAGGATGCAGAGCTTTAGAGATGCTATTTTATTTTATTTTATTTTATTTTATTTTATTTTTATTTTACATTTTATTTTATTTACTGTGTTTAATTTCATTTCATTTTCCCTTAATGCCATCTCTCTTCATTTTCTTCTCAGTTTGTCTCACAGCTGTAGCTCGCAACACATGCAGTGGATTTACAAGATGACACACTACAGTCTGGATTTGATCTGATTCAGGTGTTTTCATGGTTTGTTCAAACACACTGTGCTGTGAGGAATAGATGTTAAACACCCGTGGCTCTCAAGCTGTTCTCTACAGGCTTCTTTATTTAGAACAGTAAAGTAAAATGGGCTCAAAATTGATAAGATTACTGATCACAGAATCATAGAATACCCTGGATTGGAAGGGACCTCTAAAGGTCATCTAGTCCAACCCCCCCTGCAGTAAGCAGGGAAAACTCCAACTAGATCAGGTTATTCAGAGCCCCATCAAGCCTGACCTTGAATAGTGTGTACTACTAGAGAGTAGGTACAGATGTAACAATATAGATTAAAATAAAATCCGAATTTTCATCTAGTCTGCCTTCCTTTGTCTCCTGCTACCCAAATGTGCTGCCAATATGTCAGTTTTTGGACCGTCTGATTTAATTTTGCAGCTTGACTGCCTAGCAAAGGCTAATGTTCCGTGTGAAACACTCTTCTCCATTGAGGTAGTGCCAGGAATACAGAGATGTATAACTCGGGTTCCACAGTCATACCATCTCACCCTGCACAAATCAAAAAGGTCAGTGTTGAAGTGTCTGCTGGGGTTCACCTACATTTAGAGCAGAGAGCACGAGTGCTTACTGGATGTGAGATAATAACAAATGGAGGCGAGTGCTAGCTCTGATCCCAAACTAATTATAATGCTCTAACTTTTTGATTCAACATCAAAACTGAAAACTGATATTGATTTATGCGTGTAATCCCTTAGCATTTAAAGACAGCCATTTTCTGTCTGCTAGCAGTAATAACAGGTGTTAGGAGTACAAACTAGTCTTTCAGAAACCAGGGAATAAAGGCACCATCCTTCATTTGCACTAGTCATGAGAAATTAGTTAAATTTGCCTGCCAGACTCTCAGGTGAAACAGTACTGACTTCCACCTTCTATGTGCAACTGGACATTGGCAGAGTACTGAATTCATTAATTCATTCATATGAAGTTTTGAATGTAGAAATGCACACCTAGAAAATACAAATGTCTAAGATAGGAAATGTGATATGCAGTTATTTAGGTACTGAAGCGCGGGAGAATGTCTCTGAGAGTTGTAAAAAATCACAGAAATTAGAGCCCAAAAGGATGTTGAGTTGTTTATCCTTTTCTACCTGATAAATGTTTGTCTAACATCTAAGAAAGAAAATTTGCTCAGGGTGCCAGCTTGAAAGATTTTTGGAGGAATGATCAAGGAAGCTCTTGTTTGCTTTCTGCAGTGGCTCAGAAGCTGGCTCATTCTTTGTGAGTAAATAGATTACATCAAAGGCATCTGACTCCATCACTACCTTCCTCCTAACAGAATCAATACGCAGTGCCCTGAGCTTTGACCAAGTGCTGTGGTCAAAGACAGTAAAATTACTCTGTGAAGCTTCATCTTCACCTTGATTCCACCAGATGATGATTTCAGTATTTTTCTGCCAAACAAAGGTGACTAGTCCTCTCCACCTCTCTGGAGAAATGTCATCCTTGCAGTTTGTGGATAAATAAAAGCTACAGGGTAGCAATAATTCCTGACATAAAGTAGGTTCTTGCTGTGGATCAAGATCCTTCAGCTTAATCTCTCTTACACCAACTTAGACCTGATTATACTTTGTAATGGATATCCACAGGTTTTCCTTGATGCCACTGCTTTTAGATTAGGTGACTTTAATTTATGCAGAGGGTTTGCCTCCACTAGCAATCCTAACATGAAGAATTTGTGTGCCTCTCCAGATGACAGTGACGGACGCTGGGAACATGTGAAGCTAGTACTCCACACACATGTTAAAAAGCAGGTGGGAAAACTTATGTCATGATTTTAATATTAAACAGAACTTTAAATTTTACTTTCTCTGCAGAAGAAAAAAAAAAGACAAAAAAGAAAAACAATTTAGTGAATAATAACTCTTCTAGTTTCTACAGTACTGCCTTAAAAATAATTATTAATTTGACAATGATCTCCCATCTCTGTTCTTATTTTCTCTTTCCCCAAAGCAGCCACTTATACCAGTAATGTACCCTCCAGGTGCAGCTGGCTAGGCTTGTCATCTCAGCATTGCTTGCTTGTAACTTCCTTCTCCGGATGCAATCTGCAAAATACTGGTATTTCTCTAGTAACTCTCTACCTCCTTGTAATATGGCAGTTCCACAAGGTGTCCTGATTGTTCTGCAGCTGTGATACTCCTCCAGCTGCTGCTTTCACAGATTCATCCTCTTAAATATAGCCTTCTATAGCTATATTCCTATATTCCTGTATGTTTCCTATATTCCACAACTGCTTATAGAGTCATAGATGCATTTTGGTAGGAAAAGGCCTTTATGATCATCAAGCCAAACCATTATCTGACTTTACGAAGTCTGGTGATAAACTACATCACTCAGCACCGTATGTTTGCCTCTTTTAAGCAACTCCAGGGATGGGAATTCAGCCACCTCTCTGGGAAGTCTGTTCTAATCTTTGAGAACCCTTACAATCAAGTAGTTCCTTCTAATATCCAACCTAAACCTCCCCTGGTACAAATTCAGGCCATTTCCTCTTGTCCTGTCACTTGTTACTAGGCAGAAGATACCAATCTCACCTCACTCCACCCTCTTTTCAGGGAGTTGTAGAGAACAATGAAGGCTTTCCTCAGCCTCCTTTTCTGCAGACTAAACCCCTGTTCTCTCAGCTGCTCAACAGACCTGTTCTCCAGATCTTTCACCAGCTTTGCTGCCCTTCTCTGGACATGCTCCAGCACCTCAATGTCCTTTTAGTGAGAGCTCCCAAACTGAACCCAGTAGTCAAGGTGTGGCCTTACTGGTGGTGAGTACAGAGGGAGAAATGCTTGATCTTAAAGTTCTGTTCTAACCAAAACACTTCTATGTGTGATATAGTAGCTTGGCCACCTTTTACTATATGGAGCCCTGCAAGCTGTTGATGAATAGCATCAGTGTTCATGAAAAATTCTTTTGCACACATATTTAATGTCAAAGGACAGAAGAAGCCTCAGATTAGAATTTCCGAGTGGCAAAGTTATTCTAATTTACCCCAGTGGGGGATCAAATGCTATGGGCTTTTCTTTCCTTTGTTTTGAGCACACAAATATTCACAACAACCTAGCAAGCAAGATAAACTTACCAGACTGCTTGGTGTCTAGTAAAACTCGCAACTTCCATTACTGTCAGGAAGAGATGTGGTTCTCAGCTACAGTAGATCATGGTATAAGCTGCACATAAAATTCCTCCTTTAATTTTTTTTTTTTTCTAAGCAGTAAAATATTAGAACCACAAAAAGTGATATTATGCTTTCAGACATAAATATAGCACAATGGCAAACAGATTCTAGGTAAAATAATACTGGCCTTAGTCTTCTGTATTTTATGTCAATTGGTAAAAAAAAAAAAAAATTTAAAAAAAAAAAAAGGTAGAAACTCTTCAGAATCTGAAGAATGATGCTGAGGATCAGCATCAGCATCACTCCAGAATGTTGGGATAGGATTCTGTACCATAGAAGACTATTAATTATTAATGTTATTTGAATAATGGTGACTCATGTTCTGTCATTGTTGAATATAAGCTTGAGGGGAGCTATTGTTTCACCTTGATTGTGGACTGCTTTTCTTTTTCTTTGCTTTCAGAGCATATCTTACTCTTTTCTCCTGTCTCATTCCATTCTTATGTGAGAAAGCAAATCACTGCAGAGGATCCACAGCTAATTATATCTTCATTAATATCAGAAAAACTACCTTAATAATAAACAGAATAATCAAGAGATTTAAGTAAGAGGAAAGATAAAAAGACAATCAAATATGTTTTGTTTTGCTTTGTTTTTAAAGAAAAATGCATGCCCAGTGGAAAAATCAATAATTATATCTGCTTTAGTCTTTCTTTCATGCAAATTAGGGGGAAAAAAAACCCTTAAGATATTAAGAAAAAAATTAAGAAGCAAACCCAGGTGTTGGGCATTAAATAGCTAATGCCAAAGAAGCTGTGCTGCTGGATACTGCAAATATACCTGAAAATTATTTGCACAATTTCTGTGTGTGACATGTGAAGGGTGTGTGTCAAGAAGAATAGGCCAATATCTTTTCAGTGGTGTCCTGTGGTAGGACAGAGTGTAACCACATTGGGAGTATTGCATCCAGTTCTGGGCTCCACAGTTCAAGAGGGACAGGGATACATTAGAAGAGTTTCCATTGGAGTACTATGAGGGTGATGAAGGGGCTGGAAGATCTGTCTTATGAGGAAAGGCTGGGAGCTGTTTAGCCTGGAGAAGGCTGAGAAGAGATCTTATTAATGCTTACAAATATCTGAAAGGTGGGTGTCAAGAAGAAGGGGGCAGACTCTTCTTAGTTGTGTCCTGTGATAGGATGAGGGGCAGTGGATGCAAACTGGAACACAGGAATTCTCACCTCCAGATCAGGAGAAACTTCTTTACAGTATGGGTGATGGAGCACTACAACAGGCTGCCCAGAGAAGTTGTAGAGTTGTCTTCTCTGGAGACTTTCATAAACCCTCCTTAATGCACTCCTGTGTGACCTTCCCCAAGTGACCCCTGCTTTGGCAGGGAAGTTGGACTTGATGTTCTCCAGAGGTCCCTTCCAATTCCTAGTGTTCTATGGTTCTGTGATATGTTGAAGTATAACAGGGAATTCAAAGCAAATAATAAAAGTTGAGTCCCTAACTATGGTGTTACTATGTTTTTGAATTTGTAGTGCAGATATCTGAACATCACCTATACTTTTGTTGTCAGCATGTAAAATGTTTTGCAAAAGGAAGTTTGCATTGTATTGTTTTCCAGCTGAGAGCCTCATTCCACTAATAGGACTTTTGCCATTTATTCTTAAATGAGCAAAATAAGGTTTTTAGCTCTTAGTCAGCTAAAATGGCTCTAAATTTATAATAATTGTGCTGTCTCACGTAGCAGATTCTGAAAAATCATCTTTAAAATATGCACTTCATTGTTTAAGTGGCTTAAAAATCATCAGATATATATTACTATTGATCCCATGACTGGGACCTTCACTGGCTTTTTCATTTGTTTATTAAGTTCTAATAAATACCTCCAGAGTTCCCTCATACTTTTACAACTGGTCTGTCTTAGTTATAAGTGGATCAGGGTGTCCAAGGGCACCTTCATAAGACAATATAAATTTGCAATACAAAGATTATGGGGTGATAAAACAACTCCATAGAAAAATAAATCATAGTTGAGGAGGAATTGTGTTTTTAGGCTTGAGAATGACTTAAACCTTTATACCTGGATCTTGTGAGGAGGTGGTAATCTATGCACTGACAGCTAGAAACTCACATTAAAAACCAGCAGAGGTTGAATACTTCACTCTGAAAGTTAGAATTTCATCTTGTAAATACTCAGACACTTTTTTCTTAGCAGGAGTGGATACAGAAAAACTAATTGCATCAACAGTGTGGTTCCAGGCCTTGGGCAAGCTGGTTGAGTGGAAGATGTCGCTGCCTATGGCATGGTGGTTAGAACTAGATGATCTACAGTGAGGGTGGTGAGGCACTGGCACAGGTTGCCCAGGGAGGTTGTGGTTGCTCCTTCCCTAGAGGTGTTCAAGGCCAGGTTGGACGAGGCCTTGAGTGAGCTGTACTAGTGGGAGGTGTCCCTGCCTATGGCAGGGGGTTGGAACTAGATGGTCCTTGAGGTGCCTTCCAACCTTACCATTCTACGATTCTGTGATCTTTAAGGTCTCTTCCAACTCTAACCACAACAGCTGGGCCATGACAATACCAATTCGTCACTGTGTAAATGTAAGTTCAATCTATCACTGTAGATTGAACTACTCCAGTTACTTTGGGGGTTTTTTTTGGGGGGGTGTTTGGTTGATTTGTTTGGGGTTTTTTGTTGTTTTTGGGTTTTTCTTAGTTGAGTTTGGGGTTTTTTTTGTACTCGATGAATACTACACATATTAAAAATTGCCATTTATAAACTGAGATTTTATGATAATTTATGAGATAAATTGTTATGTAATGTAGCTAAGGCATGAACTGTTCAAGGTCAGACTGGACAAGGCTTTAAGCAACCTGATCTAGTGAAAGATCCTGTCCATCCACCCTGCTTTAAAGATCCCTTCCAACCCAAACCATTCTGTGATTCTGTATAAACACTCTTGTTTTTAAGATGCACTCGTGGTTTTAAACACACAATCCAGGTGCATTATAATCCTTTTATAGTGTAGAAGTCTCTAAGGAGAAATAGAATGCATTACACTGCCGTAGAAGGGGTAAAGGAACATTTGTTATCAATAAATCTCAGGGTTGTTTTGTGTTGGGTTTTTTGGGTTTTTTTTTCCCTTTTTAAAGCTGTTCGGTTCTGTTTGCATTGCTATCAGCAGAAGTGTTCTTATATCAGGTATCTCTGATTATGCACTGAAAAAATTGCTGTGTCTAAAGTTTCATTGTTGATTTCAGTGACTGCTACAAAGAGTCTTTGCAGGTTAGCTGATCCTGGAGCATAAACTGGAGGAATAGTTAAATTGTGGTTACATTTGTGTTATTGGGCCAAGCTGCCCCCTATGAATTTCCATTGATTTTATTAATGTTCTGTGGGAAATTAAATCTGGGCCATTTTCTTCTCTATAAATTCTGATTGCAAAGGGATATCTTACTACAGGATGCTGAGAGGGCTGGCCAGGAAAAAATGTTGACGATGTAATTCTAAGTCTATTAACTTGAGCCGTGTGTTATCATTTTAAAGTAAATTATAGAGCTGCATTGGCAAAATATCTACCTTAGTTAAAGTCCTTGTTTGGTGTAAATGAGGAGGATGCTTTTTTCTTGTAGTTGGTGATACAGGCTGCAGTCAAATTGACTGAACTAGTTTACAGTCATAAAACATCAGAGTAGAAGATGGTAGAAAACAGTGTCAGCATTGGCTGTAATTTAAAGGGAAAGTGGCCATCTGGGGCAAGGGGTGGGGGACATATCTTGACCCTAAGTGTAAGAGGAAAACAGAATTGTAAATGAATGTCATCATAAGGCAGCTCAAAGCTCAACACCTGCCTGCAAAATGATGTCAAGAGACTTTCAATGTTGCTGTTAAGTTATATTTTATTTTTAATTAGTTTGAATAGCAATGGAGTTCAATAAGTATAGATTCATAGAATGGCATGGGTTGGAAGGGACCTTGAAGATCATCTAGTTCGAACTCCCATGCTACATTTTGACAAAAGATACTTTATCTGAGTACCTACCTGTAACAGTCTGAGTCTGAACAGCAATTCATCCTACACTTATGCATCAACCATTCTGATTGTGTGACCTTACCAGTCTGTGCTGTAACAGCAGTAACTTCTCTCCTATGGAGAAAGAAGTCTGCCTAATCCTCCAAGGAGAAAGAGCTAGTGCTCTAGTAAAGTTTGTCATCCATGCTGCCTTAGGTTTCTGACACCTAAGAGCACATATATCAAAAAAAATGTCATGTCATGGGGACATAAAAACTGCTTTTAGTCTATCTAGTATTAAAGTGTAACAGAACATTTAATCTGAGGAAGCTGCATTTTGAAATCTGTTCTTCCACAGTTGAATTTTTCTCTAGCAGACTGATAGCCTTTATGACTAGACAAAGCATTTAAGGCACCAAGTAGAGTGGAGAGACTTGGAAGAAATCATGTTAAGTGTTGTTATTTTACAAGATGGAGCATCAGCTACCACCCGTCACCCAAAACTGCATTCAACTTGGTTTGTAGAAAGCTTTGTTTTGTTTTTGTTTTTGTTTTCCCAGAAAATGAAAGAAAAACCACTCTAAGCATAGGAAGAAGGTAGATTTAATACTGGATATTAGATAGAAGTTATTTATAGTGAGGGTTGCGAGACACCAAAACAGGTTGCCTGGGGAAGTTGTGGATGCCCCTTACCTGGAGGTATTCAAGGCCAGGCTCAATGATGTCTTGAGCAAGCTGGTCTAGTGGAATGTATCCCTACCCATGGCAAGGGGGTTGGAACTAGATAATCTTGAAGATCCCTTCCACCCCAGACCATTCATTCTATGATTCTATTCTTGTTTTTCAGTTTAGTGACTCTATATTTAAACAGTAAGTATATATTTAAGTAAATACATTTATATTTATTTAGTATTGTATATTAAAAAGTAAATGGCAGGGGAGGTTGCAACTGGATGATCTTTAAGGTCTCTTCCAACCCAAACCCTTCTATGAATCTGTGAAGCATGCAGGAAGAATCTGGAAGGCAGCAGTAGGAATCATCTTACCTTTCATACCAGTTGTAATCATTAATTTCCCACCAAAATTAACTGTCCTTATTTCTGCTTCTTTTTTAATGTTACTGTTCAGACTGATTCTTGATCTCTGTATTCTCTGATGACAGAGTTGCTGTTTTCACAGGTGGTCAGACTGAACATTCATACTGGACTTCTGTCATTTCAGCTATCAGAGGAAAATGTCATTGACCATTGGTTCTTGACATTGACCACTGGTTCGTATCTTTACTGGTAATAAGGACACAGGAAAGCATAATGTTTGGTTTCACTTATTTTTATTCTCTAGGCAGCTTACTCTGATGCAAAAGCCATTTGGAAAAATAAAAAAAAGTAACATGGATCAGCAGCTGCCTCAGATAAACAGAGAGATTACTGGAATGAAGAGAAAAGAGTAGCACACTGCAGTGGCCCTGTTTCCAACCTTCTGCAGCCCAGTGATTTTTTAGGTTATTTGATATTTTTAGGCACTGTTCCTTACAGTGTGATCTGAAGCCTAAGATGCAATATTGCATCTTTATTGAAACCTGATCTGCCTTTTGTTTGTTTGGCATTTTAATATCCCAGCAGTTTTTTGTTCTCACACGGAATGCAGGGACAGGCCAACTGCAAACAGTAATTATGTTTTTGGCAAAAAGTAATCAGACCTGCATAATTTGTGAGATGAGAAAAGTTCACCTTAACTTGCTGTAATGTCACAAACCTCAGTCACTATGAAAACTAACTGAAGGTTTCAGCTATTGTAACCATATGCATCAATGTTTCTGTCTTTGGAGGAGAATTTCTTAACATGTTTCTTTCACATGCTGTGCTCCAGCTTAGCCCTCAAAAACACTTTCCATACCTCACAGTACAGGGGACCAGCAGGACAAGGAAGGTGATTCTCCCCCTCTACTCTGCTCTCATGAGACCCCAACTGGAGTATTGTGTACATTTCTGTTGTTCCCAGTATAAGATGGACATGGAATTGCTGGAACAGGTCCAGAGGAGGGCCATGAAGATGATCAGAGGAGTAGAGCATTTCCCCCATGGGGACAGGCTGCAAGTGTTGGGGTTGTTCAGACTGGAGAAAATAGGGCTCTGGGAAGACCTACTAGCATTCCAGTACCTGAAGGTAACTGCAAGAAAACTGTGGAGGGACTTTTTACATGAGCTCATTTCAATAGGACAGGGAAGAATGGCTTTAAAGTAAAAGAGGAGAGGTTTGAACTGAATATTAGGAAGAAATTCTTTATAGAGTGAGGGTGGTGCGTGTCTGGAACAGGTTGCCCAGGGAGGCTGTAGATGTACTTCCCTGGAGATGTTCAAGGCCAGGATGGATGCAGCCTTAACCAACCTGGTCTCATGGATGGGGCCATGGCATGGCAGGGACACTGCAGCTAGATGATCTTCCAACCCAAGCCGTTCATTCTGTGATTCTCTTCTGGGGTATAACACAAGATTGAACTAGATCATTTCAGATCAGGTTTCAGATCAGGTTATATCCCTTTCACAGTGATATGGTGAGGGGAATTTTGTTTTGCTCCTTCTGAAGCAAATCTGGATTTTATCAAGTCCACCATTACTGATAGACTTGGCCAATGACTTGGCTCCCCAGGAAGGTTGTTGAATCCCCATCCTTGAAGATGTTTAAAAGATACTGAGATGTGGTGCTAAGGGCCATGGTTTATTCTGAACCTTAGTAGCATTAGATAATGTTTGGACTCGAGGATCTTTAATGTCTTTTACAACCCAAATGATTCTGTGATTCTGTGACTTGTACCTAAGTCCTGAGAAAGAATTGTCATGCTGTAAGGGAGTATTTGTATTATTTTCATGCAGTTAAAGGGGAAAAAAATAAATACAGAGAAAAATGTCTGGTTCCATCTGGCCTAGGATGTAAATATTATAATATCAACCTCAAGCTGTTAAGCACTGAGGATACTAAAGAAGAGCAGAAGTTCAGGGTAGACTTTAATGCACATCTTTATAAGTGTGAATAGACAAACTTACATGCAAAATCTCTGTGCAATCACAGAAGATATTTACACCTCATTTTGCTTTAAAGTGACAGTATTAACTCATCTTTGTAATGTTTGTAGTGATCTGGAGAAGAGAAGTCTGAAGGGAGACCTTCTGGCTCCCTACAACTCCCTGAAAAGAGGTTGTAGTGAGGCTGGTGTGGGTCTCTTCTCTGCAGTCACTAGTGACAAGATGAGAAGAAATGGGCTTAAGTTGTTCATGGGAAGTTTTAGTTTGGATAGTAGGAAATTTTCTTTACTGAAAGAGAGGTCAGACTTTGGAACAGGCTACCCAAGGAGGTGGTGGAGTTGCCACCCATGAAGGTGTTAAAAAATGTGTAGATGTGGTGCTTCAGGATATAGTTTAGTGGTCATGGTACTTGACTTATGGTTGGACTTGAAGATCTTAAAGTTCTTTTCCAGTCTTAATAATTCTATGATTCTATGACCTTGCTGATTTAGAGTGTAAACTTGTGGTAGGAAGAACTATTCGTGGCATATAGGATTTTGGCACCACCTGGGCTTAAAGGTACCATCTGTGCTAGAAGCAACCAATAATGCACTCCATTCAGTACCTACAGGGAGATGACAAATGGGAATATTTTAACATAGAAATCTTCCCTGAGATGTTGTATATCTGGTATGTGTGCTGCATGGAAGAAAAAAAAAAAAATCTTTGCTTCCTTTCAAATAGACCTTCTTTTCAGTGGCCTGAAAGAACAGCAATGAGTAACTGAATATTAATTTACTTGGAGCTTAGGGAGCATGTTACTTTTGTGTTTATTTGTTTGCCTGGCTTTGGTCTGTTGTGTTCTAAAAATCACAGTTGGAAATTACTTCAAAGACTCAGTGAGAAGCAACAAAACTAACTTCTGGGCTGGTGTTAACACCTATAACTTTCACTGAAGAATTCAATACAGGTTGCAGGTGCTCAGCATCAGTTTGGATTAACCACCTGCATGCCAAATCTTACTTTAAGGTGAAATGGCCAAGCCATAAATCCCTTTATAAAATCTATGAGAGCTTATAAGAGTGATTCTTCCCTTTCACTCTGCTCTTGTAAGGCCCTACCTTGAATACTGTTCTGGTATCCCCATCATAAGAAGGACATAGAATGGTTGGAGCAAGCCCAGAGAAGGGCCACAAAGATGATCCAAGCATTGGAGCATCTCTGCTATGAGGGTAGGCTGAGGGAGCTGAAGTTGCTCAGCCTGGAGAGGAGAAGACTCCAGGGGGACCTTCTAGCTGCCTTCTAGCAACCTACAGGAAGGCTGGAGAGGGACTTTTTGTAAGGGTATCTAGCAGTAGGGCAAGGGGCAATGGTTTTAAGCTGTGAAAGAGTAGGTTTAGATTGGGTCTTAGGAAGAAGTTCTTCAGTATGAGGTTGGTGAGACTCTGCAATAGGCTCCCCAAAGAACTTGGAGGTGTTCAAGGCCAGGATGGATGAGATCTTGAGGAACTAAGTCTGTCTGAGAGGCATGTCAGCCCATGGTGTGGAGATTGGAATAGATGAGTTCTAAAGTCTCTTCTAACATAAGCCATTCTATGATTCTGTGAAACTTCATGATGGAGTAATGAATACTGTTGCTTTCATAAAACTTCATATTTCCTTCCAGGCTGATGTAGACACATGAGACAAAATGTGTCCTTCTGTTTGCCAGATTAGATTATTTTGGGATGGCAGATCCATATTTAGTTATTAATCACTGATATCCCTCAGGACTGGTGCTGGCTCAATTCACCTCTCTAGAGGTAGATTACACAATCCTTTTTACTTGTGATTTAACTCATTTCATTTCACTTAATAAAATACCCACACCAATAACAATGCAATGTTAAAACATGTAATGATGCTGCTTCTTTTCCAGTGAATTACTCTTAACTAGCCTATTATGTTAATACAGGAGTTATTAAGTCACTCATTAATTCTGACTGCAAGGATGACACCCAAGGAAGCAATTTGTGTTTGGAGTAATTGCCACCATTTGAAAAGTCACTTTTATGAAGCAAATTATTTTTTAACACATCCGCTTCCTTATTATCAATTTGGTAACTGAGACCGTTTTCTACCTGGTCAGCAATCTCATCTACCAGGTCCAGGATTAAATGATAGAATCATAGTGTGGTTTGGGTTGGAAGCAACTTTTAAAGACTGTCTAAGGTTTAATTTTAGACCAGGCAGAAAAATATTTTACCTGGCAGGAGTAAAATGAAAATGCTCTCCACAGAGTTGGGAATTTAAGTAGAAATTCTGTTTACAAATATTTACACTATTTACATAAACACAAACCACCCAAATTCACATTTCAGCTTACAACAACCTNTAGTTTTGCCAAAGCCAAGCCAGGCTGCAAACCCCCTCCAAATAGAAAGAGATAAGAAATCTTACTGAGAAAATAGACAGAGCGAGAGAAGGAAAAAGGGCCAAATCAATTTTGCAGCCTGTTTATATAGCAGCTGCAGGGCTTATGGGATAAAATAACAACATGAATACAATTTCCTGTGCCTATCCAGCCCGTTAGAGAACCTTTCAATTAGTCTTAAACCTACAACAAAGATCATCTAGTTCCAACCCTCTGCTATGGGCAGAGACACTTTTCAGCACACCAGGTAGCTGAAGGCTACTAACCTGGCTTTGAACACCTCCAAGAAAGGGGCATCCACATCCTCACTGGGCAACCTGTTCCAGTGTCTCACTACCCTCACCTCCTCTCTTCCAGCTCCAAGCTATTGCCCCTCTTCCTATCACTACAAACCGTTTCAAAATGTCCCTCTTCAGCTCTCCTGCAGCCCCCTTCTGATACTGGAAGGCCACTATAAAGTCTCCTTGGACACCACTCTCTCAGCCTTTCCCCTAGTGGAGGGGCTCCAGCCCTCTGATTATCTTCATAGCCTCCTCGGGACCTGCTCCAGTAGTTCGCTGTCAGGCTGAGCTATCTCCTCACTCCTTTCCTTGATCTGTACCTTGGTCTCTGATATGAAATCAGCCACCATTACATTTGCATGTCCTTGCTGTGCTGCAGAGCATCACATGTTTATAAAAACATAAAATTGCTCAGCACCAATTACTGAGTTGCAGAGGTGCATTGGGTAGCTGTGACTGATCGATAAAGACTTCCTATCTGGAGTTCCTCAATGAAAATAGATAGCCTAGCTCTTGACCTTGCACTCTACACTTCATTCTGTGATATATTATATGTCAAGATACAGCAGCTAGTGAGGGAAGCAGTGGGAGGTGACCACACACTATTCTTGACTATCTTAGACTGTAACTGCAGCGTTTACATTACTCTGCCTCTGCCTCATCGGCCTGAGACCCGAAATGTGGTCTCTGGCTTTCTGTCACCTCTGGCCATTGTTGTTTTGCATTAAACTGACTTCCTTTCCTGGCCTTTTCTGATTTCCTTTCACACAGCATTTCAGCACTACATGTTCTTTCTTCTAGCCATACCTATTCCAGTTTCTGCTTCCTCAAAGGTTTTGGTTTGGGGTTTTTGTTTGTTTTGAAATTTGGTTACCTGATGAATCATTTTGATACTTGTTTAGAGCAAACGTTTTCAGTGTTGGCAATGAAGCAGGTTTCAGATTAGTGCTAGCCTTACAGTCCAGCAAGTGAAGCAGTAGTGAAAAGTAAAACAAAACGAAAGAATCTATAATGCAGTTTTGCAGTGAGCTTTGTCCCCTGCAGTCGAAAAATGGGAACTGCAGACCAATTTTTCATAGTCTTAACTGCAAATTAAATGAAGGATACAAAGTAAACAATGGGTATTATTTTCAGGAGTATATGGATCATGCTCTCTTTTATTTAGAGTTTAAAATAAATGATGCTGCAGCTGCTACAAAGACTGAGATTCAGCTATCCCCTCAGGATGCTGAGGAGAGACCTTATTGATCTCTATAACTACCTGAAAGGAGGTCGTAGTGAGGGAGGGGTTGGTCTCTTATCTTTCTGAAGTCTTGATTATTTACTATTCTGTTCTCCCCCACAAGGTGCCAATTATGATGAAATAAAGCACAGTTTCTCTTAAAATTAAAATTAAATGTTAACATGACTGAAATGATAGATAGAATCATAGAATCATAGAATGGTAAGGTTGGAAGGGACCTCAAGGATCATCTAGTTCCAACCCCCTGCCATAGGCAGGGACACCTCCCACTAGTACAGGTTACTCAAGGCCTCATTCAATCTGGCCTTGAACACATCCAGGGAGGGAGCATCCACAACCTCCCTGGGCAACCTGTTCCAGTGCCTCACCACCCTCACTGCAAAGAACTTCCTCCTAACATCCAGTCTAAATCTCCCCTCTGCCAGTTTAAGCCCATTGCCCCTTGTCCTGTCATTGCAGGACCTTGTAAATAATCCTTCCCCAGCCTTCCTGTAGGCCCCCTTCAGATACTGGAAGGCTACTATCAGGTCCCCTCGAAGCCTTCTCTTCTCCAGGCTGCAGAGCCCCAACTCTCTCAGCCTGTCCTCATAGGAGAGCTGCTCCAGCCCTCTGATCATCTTTGTGATAGATCACTGCCTTGAATACAATGTACTGGGGATGGACTAGGCAATATGCCTTAAATAACTTGATTATTTCTGGCAACACCTCTGCTACTATGTCTTTGATTTTCTTTTTTGTATAGTTTGGACTACTCAATCCAAGAAAGACATTGAGGTGCTGGGATGTGTCCTGAGAAGAGCAACAAAGCTGGTGAAGATTCTGGTGAACAGGTCTGGTGAGGAGCAGCTGAGGGAACTGGAGGTTAGTTTTAAGAAAAGATAAGACTAAATGGCATAAACCTGTGCCACGGGAGGTTTAGATGGGGCATTAGGAAAATTTTCTTTCCTTCAAGAGTGGCCAGGTGTTGGAACAGGCTGCACAGGGAGGTGGCAGAGTCCCCATTCCTGGAGGTGTTCAGGAAATGTGTGGACATGGCACTGTGGGACATGGTTTAGCAGCCAGAGCAGTGTTAGGTTGACAGTTGAACTTGATGATTTTCAAGGTCTTTTCCAACCAGAATAATTCTGTGTTTCTATTTTAATAAAAAGTGCCTAAATAGTGTAAATTGTATTAAATGGTGTAAATTGCCTTTTTCACAGATGGTGCTATTGCCACACTGCTGTTTTCTAGAAAATGAAGTCTTTCTCTTTCTACTGACCATAACCAGGTAAGTAACCATTGGGAATTCATTAAACCCTCTGCAGGCTGAGGGTTTTCAAACAACATCTCAGGATTTGGCAACGCTACCTCCAGTCGCATTGCAACCACTTGGCTAAATCCCCAATTATCACTTTGGAAATGCACTAGCTGGTGTCAGACCTGTTAGCTGATTCTCCATGAGGTGCTAAAGAAGGAAGGTAATCACACCATTGCATGGTTGTTTTTCTCTGGGTTTTGAGTCAGACATTGAGCAAATTTTCCCTTTTAAAGGGAAAGGAAAGCATCAGTGAATTCATATTTGTATTATTGTTTCTCAGTTGCTGGAAGAATTAGGACTACAGTTTTAGCAGAACTATTGAACACAGATATTTTCAGATATTTTCAATATCTGAGTAAGAAAGCAAAGCAAAATCTAAAATCAAAAAGCAAACTGCACAAACTTAAACCAATATTTTGACCACCAAGTTAGAAAAACCTTAAAGTACCCTCAGCAAGAAAGAGTTGGAATATAGTAATGCTATAAAATGGTAAAGTGAAGAGGGGAGAAAAGGGACTGTGACAAAACTGATCCCTCTCTAAGGATTAAGAATCTGGTTAAATTGGTATAGACAGAACAACTTTGATGCTTAAACACCTGGAGGAGGTCAGATCAGTTTGCCTAGTTTGAAAACCAGCCACCGTCCACAATTGTGGCAAATGCATGACCTCATTTGCTTCCATTCATAAAGAATGAAATAGCTTATTCTTCATTAAATGGCCTTATAAGTCAGAGATATTTGAAAAAATACAGAGTCATAGAATCATTTCAGCTGGAAAGGACCTTTAGGATCTTTGAGTCCAACCATTGTCTAACTCTACCAAGGATGGTGCTAATCCATGTCCCTCAGCACCACAAGTCTGTGGCTCTGAAACTCCTCCTGGGATGGGCATTCAACCCCCTCCCTGGGCAGCCTGTTCCAGTCATTGTGAACCCTTTCAGGCAAGGCCTTTCTTCTCATATACAAACTAAACCTCTCCTGATGCAACTTGAGGCCATGTGCTCTTGTCTTATCACTTGTAACTAGGGAGAAGAGACCAATATCCACACTGTTCCAATCTCCTTTCAGTACATGAGCACACAAAAACCTGAGCTGAATACTGGAAAATTAATTGCAGAAGTTTGAGAATTAATATCAGAGGTTGGGGTTTTTTTGGTGTTTGTTTTTTTTTTTTTAAATCTTTAAAGAAGAAATCCCACCAGGAAGACCTGCAATTCTGTGGTAGTAAACTGACATAGGAAAAGAGGGGAAAAAAAAAAAAAAGCAGAAAAAGTAAAGCCCAAGAGCAAAACTCATCCTCACTGCTTTGGAAACTGGCATTTCCCAGGGATTATATGAAAACTATGCTATGCAAAGCAACCAGCATGTGCAAGTTGCAGCAGGTACACAATGCACCAACAAAACCAGCCACAGGTAATCATGGGCTAATCATTGAATTGTTTTGGTTGGAAAAGGCTTTAAGATTCCATCTCCATGTGAGGAAAAACTTTATTGCTGTGAGCACTGGACAGGTTGCCCAGAGAGATTGTGGAGTCTCCTTCTCTGGAGACTTTCACAATCCACCTGGATGCATTCCTGTGTGACCTACTCTAAGTGATCCTGCTTTAGTATCTAGTTTGCATTAAATGATCTTTCAGGGTCCCTTCCAACCCCTAGTGTTCTGTGATTCTGTGTAATTCTGTGATTCTATGTCTGCCACTACATGTAGGAATACAAAAATCTTTCTCAGCTCTCAGTTCTGAAATTTAAATATAAAAGTATAATATATATAATTATATACATATAAAATATATATTATATATATAATAAAATATAATATATAATATATAAAATAATATATATATTATATATATAATAATTATAAAATAAACCCTTTCCTTCTTTTTTATTTGTTTTTTTTTGTTTGTTTATTTATTGAACAAATGACAGACTTCTCACTTCAAAAGTATGTTTCCATTATGGGACAGATTCTGGAAAACCGAAATTCACATTCATTGAATATAAAGCATCATAGAATGGCTTAGGTTGTAAAGGCCCATAGAGATCATTTACTCCAACCTCCCTGCCATGAGCAGGGATGCTTCTCAACTAGACTTGGTTGCTCAAAGCCTCATTCAGCCTATCCTTGAACTCTTCTGTCTCTCTGGGGAACCTAATCCAAAGCCTCACAACCATCATACTGAAGAACTTCTTCCTAAAATCCAGTCTAAACCTACTCTCCCTCAGCTTAAAACCGTTTCCCCTTGCCAGACACCCTCATGAAAAGTCCCTCTCCAACCTTCCTGTAGGCTCCCTTCAGGTATTGGAATATTCCAGTATTCCAATGCAATTCTAATAAATATTCCACAAAATTCACTGAGACTATATGTAGCTTCAGAAAAGTGAGATTGGCAAAGAAAATCTCTCTTTTAAGTGTGTTTAGTTATGTAGCTGCTTCTTTCCTTGACTTTTTTTTTCCTGGTAACACTCTTAATTGTTCAGATTTTCTTTGCATGCAGAAAATGCATTCAATATAATGATTTAAAAGCCAAGCACACTCAGGGGATAATGGTGCATTTTCACCTCAAGAGCTGATATTACTCTCACATGAGACTTTAATGATTTGTTATACACAATTGTTTGTTTGTCTGGTTAATATTTGACCATACCTCATTAACCCTTGAAGAATACACAATCCCCAAGGCTTCTTTTCATACTTACCTTCAGACTGTGAAATCTGGCTACCCTTAGCTGAGTATAGGAACATTTATGACAGTTACTAACAAGGAAAATCAGACCTGTAAACAGATTCCACATGTTTCACCTTGAAGAAACCTGTCACTTTGGAATGAAAGTTGACTTTTAAGTAAAGTTGAGCATCACTTGATCATGTTTTGACAGCTTGGCTTTGATGGTATGCGTGTATATCCCCTTCAGAAAGTTAATACATTAATTTTAAGATAGGCAGCTTACTTTAAGGTAGGGTGCTTACTTTAAGGTAGGCACCTAATTGAAGTTGTTGGAATTAGTCTTCCTTAAGGACCTTGTTTGCAAATCTCCAGTCACTTTGAAAAGCTTTTGGTTTAGGCAGAAAAATCAAATGACCAAACAGCCAACTCAGACTTTACAAGAATGTCAGGTTGGAAGGGGATCCCAAGGATCATCTGGTCCAACCTTTCTAGGTGATAATGTAGTTGAAATGAGGTGGCCTAGCACCATGTCATGCTGAGTCTTAAAACTGTCCAGTGTAGGGGAATCCACTGCTTCCCTTAGGAGATGATTCCAATCTCTAACTGCTCTTATGGTAAAAAAATTTCCTCTGGATTCCAATCAGAATCTCCCCAAGAGTAACTTGCACCAATTACCCCTTGTCTTTTCCATGTGACTCATAAAAGGGAGTCACCACTGTCCTGGTAGCCACCCTTTATGTCCTGGTCTACGGTCATAAGGTCTCCCCTAAATCTTCTCTTCTCAAGGCTGGACAAACACAGTTCTCTCAGCCTTTCTTCATAGGGCAGATCTTGCAGTCCTCTGATCATTCTTACAGCCCGTTGATTTCATTAGGAGATAGCTTAGGTACTTTGTGATCACTGCCTTTCAAAAGGAACAAATTCCAATCTCAAACTGGGAGCTATTAGTTCTCAGATGCTTGAAGACTGAGCCATTTGCATTGAGGTGACTCTGCTTATGACCTTCCACGCATTGTTTTGATTCTGCCTGAGTAAACTATGCAAAAAGGCCTTTGTACTGCATAGTCTTTTGGAATGACAATATACAGAGGAACTAAATTTACTGTGATTCATGTCAGAGAAAAATAAAGACTACTGGTACTGTTAAAGGATTTTCAAAGAGTATACAGATGTCTTCTAAGAGGCAAGCTATGTTTAATGTTTCTTTTCTTCTTTAGCACAAATTTTAATAACAGTTTTTCTTTTAAAAAAAAGTCATGACATCATTTTTTGCAAGCACTTGTCAGTCAACATTCTGTTTTAAGCCACTCACTTCAGCACATTCACAGAATCATAGAATGGTAAGGTTGGAAGGGACCTCGAGGATCATCTAGTTCCAACCCCCTGCCATAGGCAGGGACACCTCCACTAGTACAGGTTACTCAAGGCCTTGTCCAACCTGGCCTTGAACATCTCCAGGCTCATGTTGAGCTTTTCATCAACCCAGACCCCCAGGTCCTTTTCCTCAGGGCTGCTCTCCAACCATTCGCCACCCAGCCTGGATTTGTGCTTGGGATTGTGCCTACCCAGGTGCAGGACCTTACACTTGGCCTTGTTGAATCTCATGAGGTTGGCTTGGGCCCATTGTTATTGTACATGGCTTTTCAAATGAATCATTACAGACATTTGGGAGAAGACAAAAAAACCCAGAAAACTCATCTAATTAATTCTCAAACTAGTGAACCTTCAAGGGATTGTCACATATTACTTGAAAATACTTCTGCTTATGAAACACAATCCAGGACCAAAACCTAGGGTGTAATAAATTAAGTGTGCAAAGTAGACTTGTTTTCCCTTTCACTGCTCTAAACTGTTAGTGTGGGATCAATCTCTGCCCTGTTTTGCTAGTAATTTATTTTTAATAATACAAGAAATACTCCCTTAAGTCTCTGATGCAGGTTTTCTGAAGTCGGGGAAGAAAGTTAAATTGAACACATCTGCACCATCAAACATAATTGCTTCATAACACACTTGCATGCTGATTCAGTACATCATTCTTTCATGAAATAGATGGTAGCACACTATGCAACAGTGAGCTATAGGAGTGGACATTTCCAGCAGGGAAAAAGTCAGAAAGATTTCCAAGTAATTACAAAGATCAATAGACAGCAAACCTATTTTACTGTAAAACAAACAGGAGTGTGTAAGATAAATAAAATAAAGTTAGGATTAAAGTAATTAAAGTCCGATTGAAATTGATCCAGGGTTCTCAAAGACTGGAACAGGCTCCCCAGGGAGGTGGCTAAATCCCCATCCCTGGAGGTGTTTAAAAGCCACAGGTATATGTTGCCTTACAGTGATACCTTAAAGTGATGGCTTGAAGTACACACAGGGATGTGGTTCAGCAATAGACTTGGTAGAGTTAGATAATGGTTGGACTTTTCCAACCAAAACTATAATTCTATGATTATATAGTTTTATGATTCAAAAAATGCAAGTTCCTGTATGCATGCATTTGTAAGATTTCTGTGTGTTTCTCTATGTTTTGGAATAATGTTTCTGCTGAAGGTTAGATTTGGCCTAGTTTGAGACAGAATGATACATTCACAAATTCACAGATTGTGTTGAGTTGGAAGGGACCCTCAAATGTCGCCTTGTCCAGGCCCCCTGCAGTCAGCAGGGACATCTCCAACTAGATCAGGCACCCACAGGATCATCAATATCTCCAGGGATGAGGCCTCAATCACATGCCTGGGCAACCTGTTCCGATGTCTTACCACCCTCATTGTGAAGAACTTCCTCCTAATGTCCAACTTAAATCTACCCTGCTCGAGTTGCAAACCATTGCCCCTCATCCTATTACTACAATCCCTTCTAAACAGCCCTCCAATAGGTCCCTTTCAGATACTGAAATGTATCTATAAGGTTCCTCTGGACCCTTCTCTTCTCTAGACTGAATGACCCTGGCTCTGTCAGCCTGTCTTCATAGGAGAGGTGCCTCAGCCCTCTGATCATTTAGTGGCCCTCCTATGAACCCACTCCAACAGGTCCATGTCCTGCTTGTGTTAGGGGCCCAGAGCTGGACACAATATGGCAAGTGAGGCCTCATGAGAGCGGAATGGCATAAACTCTGTTCCACTTACTGTGATAATACTGTTTGGCTTAACATCATGAGCTCATCTTTCATAACAGAAGATTATAATTTCCATCAGACATAACAGCAACAAGCAGCATTTGGAGGCTGCTGCATTGATGCAGAGTTGCACTGTCCCCTCAATGTGCAGGAGACCACCCCTGATACTGCTGCACTGGACATCACTATTTCCAGATGTTTAAATGAATGTGACATAGATTGTTCCTCATGGTTTGGACTCTTTTAAGCATTGCTAAAACTCTTTCTGTAAGTTTGAATTACTGTAGAATCAACAAGGTTGGAGAAGAGATCCAAGGTCATCAAGTCATAGAATCATAGAATGGTAAAGCTGGAAGGGACCTCAAAGATCATCTAGTTCCAACCCCCTGCCATAGGCAGGGACACCTGCCACTAGTACAGGTCACTCAAGTCCAACCATCAGCCCAACACCACCATGCCCACTAAACCATATCCTCAAGTGCCATGTCTAATAGTATTTAGAACACCTCCAGGAATAGGGACTCCACCACCTCCTTGGGCAGCTTGTTCCCATGCCTGACAATTCTTGAAGGAAAGAAATCCAGTCTACACCTCCCCTGGTGCAACTTGAGGCCGATAAGAAATGCGTGGGCTGCTGGGACGCTGTGCCTGGCTTGGTGAGCTGTAAAAGCATGATGGAGAAGATACCCAAGGTGTCAGTCCATCCAGAGAGGTCTGCACTGCTAAGTGGACATAGCAGAGTTTGACTCTCATATCAGGTAGGAGAGGTCTTTAGTCTGTGCTGCCTTGTAGAAAGTAAGTTGCAGTTTTAAAGGACAGACTTCCAGCTGAGTCTACCTATCTGAACAACAGACGTTACTGTGACTCATGGAGCCAGTTGGGGTTTACCAATATTTCACAGGGTTATAGGTAACTAAAAATCACTGAGCCATCTGTGCTTAGCACATCTTAATGGGATCAAACGGTTCAATGAACCCATAGACTGAGTTTAAAAAGCCTCCAGCCAGTTATCTATCTGAAGGCATGAAGGAAGAAACACAGAAAGGCTAATACATTGAATTAGTTTCTACTCTGTGATTCAGTCCTCTACCTGAACCTCTCATTTCCTGGGTAGCTTAAATGGCAGACTAAGTTTCTGAACCATCAGACTACATGGAGAGAAAATAAATGTATCAAACTTTCCTCAGAAAAATAAATCAGAATTATAGGTAGGGAAAAATTACATCATAAAATCTCAATATTCAGCAGTTTGGTAGGAGTAAGCAGAACACCTAGACTGGTATATTTTAGTACCTGGTATACAAGAAATTAACTTATTGTAAACAGAGTTCTGAAAGCTCTCTCTTAGGGCACATGTACGTCTTTAGAAAGACCATACTGAAGATTTTTTCAATAATTTAGGCTTTTCCTAAATACTCCATTTTTGAGTCTTATGCTAGCAACGTCCCTTGCAGGATACAAAGGGCTTTAAATTCACAGAGCGATCATAGAATCACAGAATTGTTTCAGATGAAGAAGACCTTTAAGCTCACCCAGTCCAACCATTATCTGACTCTGCTAAGTCTGGTGCTAAAGCATATCTCTCAGCACCACACCTCTGTGCCTTTGCAACACCTCCAAGGATGGGGATTCAACCACCTCCCTGGGAAGCCTGTTCCAGTCTTCATTATGTGATACCCAGTACTGAATGTGGGTCAAGGCAGCATAAAAAGTTAATATCAACTTCCATCAAGTGTCAAATTTGGAGGATGTGATGGTTTGGGAGTTACCCACCCCCACACACAAATTCACCAGGCTAGACTCAGCCAGCTGGAAGTTAAGGAATTAAACTATTTACAGCTTAGCACAATTTACAAGCAGATATGTATATGTACAATATACACAAATATTTACAGTTATATACAAGCTAAAAGTAATACAGAAACATAAAATCCCTCCAAAATAATCAGACTGCCAGGAGGTTCCTGAACCAAGCCTCCTTCTCCTTTCCCTCCTTTCAGAAATAACCAGATCAAACCCTGTATATCTCATGTGATAAATCTGGAGAGATCCGAGGTGACACGTCAAAGGGACAAGAAGAAGGTTAGAGGAAAAAAAAAAAGGGTTAGGTCAGATGAGATTTAAGGTAGATGCAACCACAGAGACCACCAGAGAGAAGGAGCAGAACTGAGAACTGACTGAGAGGTGTGCGAGGAATGTCTTATCTACATTTTGATTAGTTGCATTTCTCAGCAGAATAGTGAATGATATAGGTTACTGTTGAGTTTTTTTGTCTTTCTTCTCACAGCTAGGGATTTAATTTTTCATAGTAAAATATTCCAGTTAGCCTCAAACCAGCACAGAGGATAAGTAGGCCCCTATTCACTGAACATTAAAGCATGAAGATAAACCCTTAAACTAGGTTTGTCTGCCATAAAACCATAAATATTAGAGTTCAACAAAGAAGTCTTCTATTAGTCATTTAATAAATTCACTGTAAGACCATGGAGAAAACGTACTCTCTAAGAACAGGAGGATATACATGGGGAGTATGATTATGAGTTTTTTTAACAAGATATATAATTTTCTGTGTAGATATTCACTATCATCAAAATCCTTGCTTTTACCTTTAATTAACTTAGTGCTGTCTTGTGATACTGTACAGCTTAAAGATCACAGAACTGTTGGAGGGAATCCAGAAGAGGGCCACAAAGATGATCCAAGGCCTGGAGCACCTCTCCCATGAGGATAGGCTGTGGAAGCTGGGGTTGTCCAACCTGGAGAGGAGAAGACTCCAGGGGGACCTTCTAGCTGTCTTCCAATAACTGAAGGGATCCTACAGGAAGGCTGGAGAGGGATTTTTCATAAGGGTATCTAGCAAAAGGACAGGGGAGGTTTTAAGCTGAGGGAGAGTAGGTTTAGGTTGGATCTTAGGAAGAAACTCTTCAGTATGAGGGTGGCAAGACTCTGCAGTAGGTTACCCTAAAGAGTTGTTGGATGCCCCCTCTGTGGTGGTGTTCCAGGCCTGGTTGGATGAGGCTTTGAGCAACCAAGTCTAATTGAGAGGCATAGCTGCCCATGGCAGGGAGGTTGGAGCAGATGATCTCTAAGGTCCCTCCCAACCTAAGCCATTCTATGACTGTATAGAATCATAAGATATTGAAGTTTGGGAAAGACCTCTAAGATCATTGAGTACAACCACCGACCCAGCACCACCAGGACCATTAAACCATGTAGCTATGTGCCATGTCCATATGTTTCTTGAACGTCTTCAGGGATGGTAACTCCACCACCTCCCTGGCAACCTATTTCATACATATATATATATATGAAGTGAGGCTGAGGGAGATGGGATTGTTTAGCCTGGAGAAGAGGAGGCTCAGGGGAGACCTTCTTGCTGTCTACAACTACCTGAAGNAGTCTTGAGGTCTGTGGTAACAGGTTGGACTTGATGATCTTTGAGGTCTCTTCCAACCCTGGTCATACTGTGATACTGTGAGATATATATATATATATATATATATACACACACAGATAGATAGATAGATAGATACACACACATACATACATACACACATGGGTATAGGTTGGGTATCAGGAGGAAGCTCTTCACAGAAAGTGATTTGCCATTGGAATGGGCTGCCCAGGGAGGTGGTGCAGTTACTGTCTGTGGAATTGTTCAAGAAAAGCCTGGGTGGGGCATTTAGTGCCATGGTCTAGTTGATTGGATAGGGCTCGGTGATAGGTTGGACTGGATGAGCTTGGAGGTTTCTTCCAACCTGGTTGATTCTATGACTGTATATGTATATGTATATGTATATGTATTTTGAGGTTGAACTAGATGACCTTTAAAGGTCCCTTCCAACCCAAACCACTCTGTGATTCTGTGATATTTACATGTCTGTTTATATATAAAGAGTGGAATTTTCACAGCCAGGTTCTGACTACTGTATGCTGCCATTGTAACAACTGCTATTGAGAAATGCACCCTAGGAAACTAAGCACACATTTAAAACTCCAAATAACTGAGAAAAGCTGTAAGATCCAAGGAAAAACTGATTCCTTTCATCTGGGCTTACTCCTTTGAGTTACCAGATGAACTCTTTAAACTAAGCACAGAAGGCTGAAGAAGGTGGATTGCACAGCAAGAGCTGGTGTTAATGGTTGAGTTCAGCCCTGGCAGAAAGACACTGCCAGGATAAAGCCACTTTTTATAGATTGTTTTTCCTGATGCTGAATTGTCCTTGTGCACTCTAGACAGGCATGCACAAGCTAACACCCACACTTACTGACACCACTGTAACTACCTCATTTGCACTCTGAAGAGCTTCTCCCCAGAACTACAGAGTCCATGCTACACTGCATACTCTCCTTGCATCACAGCCTTTCAATTATTTTTATTTGCCCCCCTTTTTTTTTCTGATAGAATCATGAAAACTTTTTTTTTTTTTTTCCCTTTTTGGTCTGATTTCTCAACTGAAATTAGGTCTATAAGGATGGCAAAGAAAAAAAAGTTATGAAATGAAAGTGAATATAGTGGGAAGTAAAAAAGACTCTGACAGCAATTCTTCAGATATTCTGTACTTGAATATCATGTCCTAGCACTTAGATTTAATTCACTGTAACTAAATTTGTTTTCTCCTGGTGCACACTGGAGGAAAAATCAGGACCTCAGAGACAATCTAAGGCATATCAATCAATATTTGCAACTTTAAAGTCCTCAAATGAATTCTGTGAACTTAATTTTCTCCTATAAAGCTTCTGTTGGCACAATTTGCAGCGTAGCTTTCTAACTACTCATACATTATGTCGTTGGCATGGATCTGTAATTTTTCATTAGATAGTGATTCAATATTCCCAGTTTTCTTTACACCAAAATAGAAAGGATGTTCTTCAGTTATTGCACTGAAAAATGCTCTCGGGTATATTGTACCCAAAGGGAATGAATTTGTTCTATGGCAGAACAGTATAAAAGTGCAGTTACTCCAAGCTGACAATAATAGTTTGAGATATTAATGTTTGCTGCTTTAGTGGTGGCCCTAATTTTATTTTTTTTTAATAGATAGATCAACATGAACAATTCCATAATGGTATGCAAGGTACTTAGTTCATATTCCTCGTTTGTATTGATTCTACAGTGACACTTCAAAGGAGATAACTTGTAATAAAAGGAAGGTGTTAAACAATATTAAAGTTCATGCTCATTCTGAATGTTTGCTGAGTGTAACTCCAAGATGATAATATTTTTAATAGAAAACTGTCTTTTTCATCTGAAATATCTTACAGAAACTGTATCAGTTTATCTCAAAAGACACTCCAGATCATATGAGCCACTTGCAGCTAAGTAGCAGCCAAGCACAGAACCAGATTAGCATCCTCCAACTGAATGGTGAGTGCCAGAGGTAAGATGCTTGCTCAAAATGTACCTGTTTTCTTTCTTGAACTTATTTGCATTCCCACCCCACCATTTTACATGAAAACACCTCTCATCATCCAAATGCATCCAGCTGTGGATTCTAATTTAAGGGGAAAATGTCTCTCCATGCAGCTATTCCTTTTTTTTTTTTTTCTTTTTCTTTTTTGGTAAGTACTACTCATTGGTTTAGATAAATATGAAAGGACAATCATCTGCAGGTTGGTGGTGTTGCTTTTATTTCAGTGCTTCACCTGGGGTGTGGTCCTCAGAGTCCTCAAGTCCTAGCTCATAATAGCTGTAACAGATACTGATTAGGTGACTCTGTAGAATCAGAGAGTGGTTTGGGTTGGAAGTGACCTCTAGTGCTCCTGTAGTCCAACCCCCTCTTCAGTGAGTAGGGACATCCTCCACTAGATCAGGTTGCCCAGAGCACTGTCGGGCCTCACCTTGAATATCTCAAGGGATAGGGACTCAACCACCTCCCTGGGCAATCTGCTGCAGTGTTCCACCACTCTGCAAGTCCCCATCTCAATTCTGAATAAAGTAATAGCAAAATTTGAATCTGAGGTTCCTGCACCCAATCAAGTGCTTAATAAGGCATAAAGAGAAATAAACATAGAAATACCTATTTTATCAATGGCAGTTAAATCCTCTTCTGGGTTTAGTCACTTAATAGTCATCAGAGACTTTGAAGACCTACCTATATGTGTTCCTGTGTGACCTGCCCTAGGTGATCCTGCTTTGGCACCAGGTTGGACACAATCATCTCCAGTGATTCCAACCTCTACCAATCTATGGTTCTATGTTTTGGGTTTGTTTTTTTTTTAATACATTTCTGAAATAACATTTCAACTTCACATGCCCTATTTTTTCTCAAAACAAGAAGAAAAAAAAATAAATTAAATGCATATCAATTTCCAAATGTGTCAGGGAGGAAAGAATGAGCAAAGTATGTGTTAAACTCAGCATTTTTGGATTTGCAAATTTGAAAAGAATTTTTAACAATCTAGATTTTTGTCTAGTGAAGTATCTTCAACTACTTGTTCTACAGCTCCCTTGCAGGGAGTTGTAGAGAGCTGGGTGTCGGCCTCTGTTCCTGAGTAACAAGCGATATGACCTCAAGTTGTACCAGAAGAGGCTTAGGCTGGATATGAGAAGAAAACTTCTTGACTGAAAGGGTTCTCAGGCACTGGAAGAGCCTCCCCAGGGAGGTGGCTGAATCTCCATCCCTGGAGGTGTTTCAAAGCCACAGAGCTGTTGTGCTGAGGGGCATGGTTTAGCCCTGTGGCTGGACTTGATGATCTTGAAGGTCTTTTTGAACCCAAATATGTCTATGATTCTTTATTGTAACAGTGATTGAACCCTACACAGCTTGCCCAGAGAGACTGTGTTGTCTCCATCCTTGGAGATGCTCAACACCCAGCTGGGCATGGCCATCAGCAATCCGCTGTAAGGAATTCTGCTAGAGGAGGGGGTTCAGCTACCCAGACTTTGCTATCAGTCAAGTTGAAATACAGGAAATTGTCTGAACATAAGAAAAAACTTATTTATTATGTGGCTTGAGAAACACTGGAATGTTCTGAACTCCTCATCCTTTTCTAAAAAACTGTGACCAATTCAGCTTTTTATCCTCTGATTGCAAAATTGATTATTTCCACTTACGCATAGTAGTCTACTCTGTTTTGAAATTCCTCTTCATTATTTTTTCACAACATTTCTCCAAGCTGACAGAAAATATTAATTTTTAATCCTTTTCCTTTAATGTTCCAGCATGTCTGCTTATCTTTTTTGTTATGCACAAATCACCCTAGTGATAGCGGTTACAGCCAGGCCTTGGAAACATTTTTGAAGTTACATTTTTGAGGCTGGTGCTGGTCTCTTCTCACAGGTAATTTGAGACAGAGCAAGGGGGAATGACCTCAAATTGAGGCTGTGTAGGTTTAGATGGGATATTAGGAAGAAGTTTTTTATGGAGAGAGTGCTCAGGAATGAGCTGCCCAGGAAGGTGGTTGAGTCACCGACCCTGGATGTGTTTAAAAGGGTCATTTGGATGTGGTGCTTGGGGATATGGATTAAGGTGAATCTTGTAGAGTAGGGTTATAGGTTGGACTTGGTGATCCTGAGGGGCTTTGCCAATCTGAAAGTTTCTGTGATTCTGGGATCTTAAAATATTCCTTCCTCTTGGCAGTGAGCTCCTGATAACTCTGCTTATGTGTTTAAGAAGTGAAACAGATCATGTACAGGATTGACAATAAGACCCTCCCTGGAGTACTGTGTCCAGCTTTGGTGGCCCAAACACAAGAAGGACGTGGAGCTGCTGGAGTGGGTCCAGAAGGAGAGCATGAAAATGAGTGAATGGTTGGAACACCTCTGTATGCAGGCAGGCTGAGAGAGTTGGGGCCATTCAGCCTGGAGAAGAGAAGGTTCTAGAGAGACATTCTAGCAGCATTTCAGTATCTGAAAGGTGCCACAGGAAAACTGGGAAGGGATTTTTTACAGGGGCTTGTAGTGATAGGATGAGGACAAATGAATGGAAGCTTCAGGAGAGAAAATTTAGACTGGATATTGGGAAGAAATTCTTTCCAGTGAGGGTGGTGAGACACTGGCACAGGTTGCCCAGGGAGGCTGTGGGCGCTTCCTCCCTGGAGGTGTTCAAGGCCAGGTTGGATGAGGCCTTGAGCAATCTGGTCTAGTGGCAAGTGTCTCTGCCAAGGGCAGGGGGTTTGAAACCAGATGATCTTGAAAGTCCCTGACAACCCCAAACCATCCTATGAGTCTATGGATGTTCTGGTTTTGGCACAGATATAGATTTACTCTTTAACTGAACCAAGAAAAGGTGATGCATAACAAGCACCCCTGCCTGGATATGTCCAAGGACTGTCCACTCTGGTCTTGAGGAAGATGTCTCTGCCTATGGCAAGGGGGCTTGGAACTAGGTGATCTTCAAGATCCCTTGCACCCCAACTATTCATTCTATGATTCTAGCCATGATTTTGTTGTTCAATTTAGGAAATCTATATTTAAATAGTAAATACATTTGTATTTATTTAATATTACATAGCAAAAAGTAAATGTATATGTGATTAAAAGGCTAAACTACTTACACATTTTTCATTAAGAAACCAATTTTTTCTTTCTAATTTCAGACATTACAAGGGAATGGATTTGATGTATATTTTTCACAAATTATCAGGCAGTTAATTCATTTCTCTGTTTCCAATTTCAATCCATAAGAGAAAAATGTCATTTTCTCACCTGTAATTAATTACTTTAGTACCAATCACTACCTAGAACTTCCAGTGTATAATGTAAATACAATGTCTCCCAATGAGAGTCTATTGCCAGTATTTGAGAGATCATATTTCTTGTGCTAATGTGAGTGATTGATTTTCTTGAGGTGTCATCTTTCTCCTACAATGTACTGAGGAAAAAAAATACCTTTACTGAACAAATATCAGTAGGAAGATAAATCATATCTTTTCATCTATGTTGATATTGTGAAGGGATTTTTTTTTTTTTTGCCTGATAGGTTAGCCAGAAGTTAAACTACACTGAACAAATAAGACAGACAAATAGCAACTGTATTTTAGCTCTCTCTTCAGATACACACTTCTTTTCATCATTATGTGCCTAGGAAAGTCAAACACATTTTTCATTGTCCTGTGAAGAACCACAGAATTATCATAGAGTCATAGAATTGTTTTGGTTAGAAAGACCTTTAAGATCATCAAGTCCAGTCATCAGCCTAAGACAACCATGCCCATTAAACCATGTCCCAAAGTACAAGAGGCAGTATCTGATTTTTGTGAGAACCGAAAACCAAAACAAACCAACCAACCAACCAAAAACAAAAACAAAAACAAAAAACCAAATCAAGCTCCTGTTATGTAATATGGGAAATAAATTAATTTATCATTTTGTGTTTCAAAATATAATATAGCAGATATACAACACTTATATATGTATATCTGAGGAATCTGGGGTTTTTTACAAGCCTATTTTACTAGGGCTTGTAGTGATAGGATGAGAGGGAATGGATTGAAGCTTGAGGAGAGCAGGTTTAGACTGGATATTAGGAAGAAATTCTTTCCAGTGAGGGTGGCAAGACACTGGAATAGGTTGCCCAGGGAGCTTGTGGATGTCCTCTCCCTGGAGGTGTTCAGTGCCACGTTGGACAAAACTTTGAGCAAACTAAATTAGTGGAAGGTGTTCCTGCCAATGGCAGGGGGGTTGAAACTAGATGATAAAAATCCCTTCTAACCCCAAACCATTCTGTGAATCTGTGAATGTTACGGGTTTGTAACATATGTAGCTTCACTTTTTAATTCAACCAAGAAAAGGTGATGCCTAACAAGTTCATCAGACAAAAAGTATGTTAATTTTACCAGGAAACAAAGCAGATGCAAAAGTAGGTTTGAGCACCTGAAATACAAGCTCCAACTCATCAGAGCATTGAAAATGCATTTTTAATTTTTACAGAAACTCAAATCTTGCAGTTTTTTTCCTAACTTAAATATCACAAAGAATACATTAGATTGGAAGGTGCCCTCAAAGGTCCTTTTCTCCAACCCCCCAGCAGTGAACAGAGACATCTCCAAATAGATCAGGTTGTTCAGGGTCCCATCAAGTTTGGCCTTGAATGTCTCCAAGAATGGGGGTTATGTATGAGACATCAGAGTTTCTATATAAAGTTGTCTTCCTTTAGAAATATTAATTTTTCATTTAATATTCTAAAAGAAAATTAAAAATCTTACTTTTCATCATTGAAGGCCATTGAAGGCCTGGTCTAGTGAAAGATGTCCCTGCCCATGGCAGGGGGCTTGCAACTGGATGATCTTTGAAGTCCCTCCCAATCCAAGTCATTATATGAATCTATGAAAGTTTCTAAGAATAAAATTGTGGTCCTGCAATGTGGAATGATTTTGTCTTTTTAAGTTTTGAAACATTGACATTATTTTGCCTACCATATTTACTGAAGTCAACAGTCTGTAATGGAACATGAATCATTTGGTTTTATCACCATAGTGCTCAAAAACCATGTCAGGTTCTGCTACACCTACAGAATGATGGAATTGTTTTGGTTGGAAAAGACCAACCCTTGATCTAACACCACCATGGCCATTAAGCCATGTCCCAGAGTGCCATGTCCACACATTTCTTGAACATATCCAGGGACAGTGACTCCACCACCTCCCTGGGCAGCCTGCTCCAATTCCTGATCACTCTTGCAGGGAAGATTTTTTTTCCTAATATGTAACCTAAACCTCCCTCATCTAACAGAACATATTCTTCTTCTTCTCTCAGGCAACCAGTGACAGAACAAGAGGACACAGTCTCAGGCTACGCCAGGGCAAGTTTAGGCTGGAGGTGAGGAGGAAGAAGTTCTTCACTGAGAGAGTAATTTGTCACTGGAATGGGCTGCCCAGGGAGGTGGTGGAGTCACCGTCCCTGGAGGCGTTCAAGGCAGGTTTGTTCATGGCACTTAGTGCCATGGTCTAATCTTGAGGGCTGTGGTGATGGGTTGGACTTGATGATCTCTGAGGTCTCTTCCAACCCTTGCGATACTGTGATACTGTGATACTGTGATACTGTGATATCTCTGTGTCTTGGCTCTGCTTGGGATGTTATTCTTCTCCACAGCAGCCCATATGGTGCTATGTTTTGGATTTGTGATCAAAACAGAGCTAGTAAAGATCAGTATCTTAGCTGTTGCTGAGAAGAGCTTACACACTGCCAAAGCCTTCCCAGTTTCTCAAGGAGTTGCCTGGTGTTGAGGAAGGGGCCAACAGGCACACAGGTAGGACAACTGACCCACATTGCCTGAATGCATATCCCATACCATGTCACAGAATCATAAAACCAGAGAATAATAGAATCAGAGAACAGTTTGGGTTGGAAATGACCTTAAGGAACATCTAGTTCCAACCCCCTCTGCCATAGGCAGGGACACCTTCCACTAGACCTGGCCTCAAACACCTCCAAGAGGGGGCATCCACAGCCTCCCAAGGTGACCTGTTCCATTGTCTCACTACCCTCACTGTAAAAAGAACTTCTTTCTAATATCTATGTAATATGATGTCATGCCCAGCCATAAACATGGTGGGGTGTGTGTGTGTGGGGGTGTGTGTGTGATGGTGTAAGTTTTTCCAAAGTAGCTTTTCTTTGGAGCATGGATGGGCAATGTTCTTGCAGTACAGAAAGTCTGTGCCGTGCTTTTCTGTTGGGATTTTGGATTATAGCTGTGACACCTGTGGCTGTGACAAAGGCAATGACACCTCAGTATATTAATTGCTTTCTGATGTAGTCAGCCCTAGCTGTAACAGACAGACCACACTGTGAGGTTCGCATTCTTGATTCAGCATCTCCTTTGCACCTTCTGAAATGTGTGAATTTAGTGGGACTGACTTGTAAAGATTTCTGTCTCCCTTTGAACAAAACTGAAACATCTTACTCCTTAATCTTTACATCTCAGCTTACTGACCCTTTCAAATTAGTCTTTCAACTGTTTGTTCTTAATAGGACAGTCTTTAAAACAGCTCTGTTGAACCACATAGTGCTTCTATGCCTAAGCAAAATAGACCAGAAAGGAGTAACACTATTTGTGTCTTTATTTTGCTGTCTATGCCAGTTCTAGCTTGTGGCAGTTCTGCAGGGACAGCTCTTCATGCCCTATTCATCTCCTGATGTAGAGGGCAATGCCTTCACCATTCCTCCCTTGCCTATCCCTTCTGAACATAACCATACTCCTGTCAGGTGCTTCATCCCACAGAGTTCCTGTGACAGCAACCAGGTCACAGCTTTCCAGCAGCACAGTGACTTCCAGCTCCTGTTGGTTGCCCATGCTGGCATAAAGATGCTTTAGCTGAGCTGTTGGCCTTGTCACTGCCTTCTGCAATGGTTTTTCCCTTGCAATGATGGTGAGTTAATGCCATCAGCTCTCATCTTCTCCACATCTGTGCTTACCTTTTATCTTCAGGGTGATCCATAGTGGATATAAATTGATATTTATAGAGTCATAGGATCATAGAATTGTTTTGGTTGGAAAAGACTCTAAGAGTCCAAAGACTGACCTAACACCAACATGGCCATTAAACCATGTCCAGCCCTCCCTGGGCAGCCTCTTCCAATGCTTGACCACTCTTTCAGGAAAGAATCTTTTCCTAATATTCAATCTAAACCTCCCCTGGAACAATTTCAAGCCATTACCTCTCATTCTATCACCTGATACTAGAGAGTAGAGACCAACCCTCATCTCACTCAAACTATTCAGAGGGTTGTAGAAAGCAACTTCCCTCAGCCTTCTTTTCTCCAGAATGAAGTGTCTCAGTTCCCTTATCTGCTCTTTACCAGACCTATTCTCTAGATCCTACACCAGCTTTGTTTCCCTTCTCTGGAGCCCCTCCAGCAATGTCTTTTTCATAGCAAGGGGCCCAAAATATACAAATAATAAAGTCTGAAATAGAGTAGCAGAGGTGCTGCAGGAAATAATCAAGTTATTTAAGGAATATTGCCTAGTTCTTTATCCCTAGTGCACTGTATTCAAGGCAGTGATGTGTGATTTCATTCATGCCAACATTTAATTTAATTTTAAGAGAAACTGTTCTTTATTTCATCATAATTGGTATCTTGTGGGGGAAGAATGGAATAGTAAAGAATTGAAACTTCAGAAAGCCAGAAACAGTGTAGGAAACAAAGATTAACTGGCTTAAGAAATAAAGAGTAAGGGAAAAAGAAGCACAAAAGAAATATGTAATAGCCTGATTTTTAAAGTTTTCTGTAAGGCATCATTAGTAGTGCTTTTCTTCAGAAAGGTATGCTAATGATTGCTGCATTCTAAACCAGCCTTCCATAATGTAATATCATTAAGGAGATAAAATGCTATTCATAGGTGTAATTTACATATTAATACATGCAAATTATGAATCAACTCATAACTCAGCAAATGAAAGAATATAGTGTTTACAGTTCATGGTATGTCACGCCAGAGCAACTTGACAATGGAGTTGATTAAGCTTAGGTCAACTCCTGTGGTCATCTGGATTATACTGCTGAAACTTCTGAGATTAATTAACCTGAGGAGCCTAATTACTGTCAACTGGAAGGTCTTAAATTGAAATATTCAAGAGGAAGAAGAAGAGAAAAAAAATCAAAAAACAACAAAAAAAAGTTGAATTAGAAAATGTCTGAAGTTCCATAAGTATTCTGAAGATCTCCAGAACTTGTCGCATTTAATCTAGTGTAGACCCTTTCTCTGCTGCAATTTTTAACTATATAATTGCACAATAATGAGAAATAGTCATAGAATCATAGAGCTGTTGAAGTTGGAAGAGACCTTTGAGATCATCAAGTCTAACTGCTGATCTGGAGCTCACAATCTCACCGGTACTGCTAAGTGACTATCACTAAATTATATCTCTAAGCACCACATACCTGCATCTTTTGAATACCTCCAGGGATGGTGCCTCCACCACCTCCCTGGGCAGCCTGTTCCAATACCTGAGAACCCTTTCTGTGAAGAAATTTTTCCTAATATCCAACCTGAACCTCCTCTGACACAACTTGAGGCAGTTTCCTCTTGTCCTATCACTTGTTGCATGTGAGAAGAGGCTAACCCCCACTTGGCTCCAACCTCCTTTGAGGTAGTTGCAGAGGGAAATGAGGTTTCCCATGTGAAAATTAAACAACCCCAGTTCCTTCAGCTGCTCCTCATAAGACCTGTGCCTGAGGCACTTCACCAGCTTAGGTACTCTTCTTTGGACATGTTCCAGCACCTCAGTGTCCTTCTTGTAGAGAGGGGCCCAAAATTGAATATAGTATTTGAGGTGTGGTCTCACCAGTGCCAAGTAGAGGAGAGAGAGTAGAGAGCTTACTCTTGCTGCAAAATGTTATTTTGCTGCTAAAATGCTGTCTCTATCATGACATACTTCCCAAATGTACTTACACCAGTGCATCACTGACCCTGTTAGAAGATCCATAAAAAGACTTGAAAAAAATGACTGACAAGGTGCTTTCACAGCAAACCCCGTGGAGATTCTCAAGTTGTATTTTGCACTGAAAAGAAAGAGAAAATAAAACCTCTAAGTGTTAACTCATTTACCCATCGGGGAGCTTGGGCTCCAGAAGTTGCTCCAATGAGTGACTCAACAGTAGATTTGAAGGACAGCAGACTGCCACATAGTTTTGCAGTGAAAGCATGACTGGGAAAGATGGGGTTTGTATGGTTAAGTGTCTTCAGGCAGAAATTCTGTGTAATGGTAATTAACCTTCCAGTATCTGAAGGGGGCCTACAGGAGGGCTGGGGAGAAACTATTTACAAGGTCTTGCAATGACAGGACAAGGGGCAATGGGTTTGAACTGGCAGAGAGGAGATTTAGACTGGATGTTAGGAGGAAGTTCTTTCCAGTGAGGGTGGTGAGGCACTGGCACAGGTTGCCCAGGGAGGTTGTGGCTGCTCCCTCCCTGGAGGTGTTCAAGGCCAGGTTGGAGGAGGCCTTGAGTGAGTTGTGCTAGTGGGAGGTGTCCCTGCCTATGGCAGGGCGTTGGAACTAGATGATCCTTGAGGTCCCTTCCAACCTTACCATTCTATGATTCTATGATAAAATACAGCAGTCACTCTTACTGGGGTGTTGCTACCACTTCTTTCCCTGTTTCACTGTTTTAAGGAAAAAGGATGATTATTGCACCTCATTGGAGGACAGGTTTTGATAGTGACTTTTCAGTAGGAAAAGTACCTTCATGGTGTCTGGAATTAAGTGTATGAATCGGTCATTAACCATACTCTGCCTTGAGGTTGACTGAACTGTGGAAAATGACCAGAGATTCTATCCTGATGTTTGCTGTGGCAGTATATTGTTGTGGTCACAATACAGAATCACAGAATGGTAGGGGTTGGAAGAGACTCCTCAAGATCATGCAGTCCAACCACCTGCCAAAGCAGCATCACCAAGGGCAGCCCACACAGGAGATTTTGAAAGCTTCCAGAGAAGGAGAGTGACAGAGCGCTGGAACAGGCTGCCCAGGGAGGTTGTGGAGCCTCCCTCTCTGGAGATACTCAAGAACTGTCTGGATGCATTCCTGTGTGATCTGCTCTGGCAGGGGGGCTGGACCAGATGATCTTTCAAGGTCCCTTCCAGCCCCTGACATTCTGTGATTCTATAAAAAGGAGACTCCACAACCTTTCTAAGCAGGTTGTTTCAGTACTCCATCACCTGTGCAGTAGAGAAGTTTCTCCACGTTATGAGGTGGAACTTCCTGTGTTCCACATTGTATCCATTGCCCCTCGTCCTACCACAGGACACCAATGAAAAGAGCCTGGCTCCTTCTTCTTGATACCCACTCTTCAGATATTTTATAAACACTAATGAAATTCCCTCTCAGCTTCCTCTTCTCCAGTCTATATAGCTTCAGGTCTCTCAGCCTTTCTTCATCAGTCAGATGTTCCAGTCTCTTCTTCATCCTCATAGCTCTCCATTGGATGTGATCTCGTATATCCCTGTCCCTCTTGAACAGGGGAATGCAGAACTGGACACAATATCCCAGATGTGGTCGCACCAGGGCAGAGCAGAGGAAGAGGAGAATCTCCCTCAGCTTGCTGGGCACACTTCTCTAAAGGCACCCAAGGATAGCTTTGGCCTTGGCTAGCTCCCCAAACGAAGCTGCAATTAGAAACTGTGGGGCGGCCTACTCCCCGAAACACACAGCACAAAGCAGAGCTTTCTTTAGAGACTTTGGTTGAGTGTTTTTTCTTCTGCAAAATGCAGAAGTGAGGTTAGTGAGCTAAGGGCACTGCATCAAGAGCTGATTAATAGCCTCTGAGCGAGGGAATATGTGTCTGCCATCTTACAGCAAAGGCCATATGTTACACTATCACTTTCATTCCAAGCTGCATCTTAGCCCAGTGACAAGAATAATTTCTGACAAGCAAAGAATTCATCTAATGCAAGAGATATCATAATTTGCAACAGCAGAATTGCTGAATGACCTCTGGACCTAAGACTTACACTCAGGCAATGTAGCAAAGCTTCAAGCTGCCGGCGCCAGTGTTTGTCATCTTGGAAAGAAGCTGAGGAAAATGTCACTCAGAGTCAGGCCTTCAGAGGGCTGATTGGACAATGTAAATTGATGTAGCTTTGTTTAGATCAAATAAGCTTGCAGTATATATATAAGAGGTGCAGTAAATGATGAAAATTGCTTTCACTGCAGAAGTAAGAATGTGTTGGAGCAAGTGGTAGAAGCAGTATTGCTTTTAGAACTCAGCTACAAATTGTGAAGATGTCAATATGCTGTTTGAAGCAAGTAAGGTCTGTTTGCCCTATTATGCACACACAGAGCTTGTTTTGCTTTAAAATCGTATTAGTTAAAATCATAAAAAATTTATTTCTGGGCCCACAGCTCTTCAGATAAGTTCCTTTCTTAATATATTCCTTTTCTTACCCCAAACGACAGAGTAGTAAATTCAACATACCAAATGGATAATTCTGTGTTTTTTAAAACACTGCTGACTGAGAACTGATCAGAGAAGCTCAGGTTCTGCAGGCTGCAGTGGATGTTGTCACTATATAGAGGTCCTATATAGAGGTCCACTATACAGAAGGGCTCTGCAGCAGGACCTCAACCACCTGGACAGATGGGCAGAGTCCAAGGGGATGGCATTCAACAAATCCAACTGCCAGGTGCTGCACTTTGGCCACAACAACCCCATGCAGAGCTACAGGCTGGGGTCAGAGTGGCTGGAGAGGAACCAAACAGAAAGGGATCTGGGGGTACTGATTGACATCCGCCTAAGCATGAGCCAACAGTGTGCCCAGTGTGCCCAATGGCATCCTGGCCTGCATCAGCAATAGTGTGGCCAGCAGGAGCAGGGAGGTCATTCTCCCCCTGTACTCTGCACTGGTTAGACTACACCTTGAGTCTTGTGTCCAGTTCTGGGCCCCTCAGTTTAAGGAAGGACATTGAGGTACTTGAACGTGTCCAGAGAAGGGCAACGAGGCTGGGGAGAGGCCTGGAGCACAGCCCTATGGAGAGAGGCTGAGGGAGCTGGGATTGTTTAGCCTGGAG
>VWZE01026306.1:86829-100727 GCA_013396675.1 Eubucco bourcierii
TCTGAAGGGGGCCTACAGGAAGGCTGGGGAGGGACTACTGTCAAGGTCTTGCAATGGCAGGACAAGGAGCAATGGGTTTAACTGGCAGAGGGGAGATTTAGACTGGATGTTAGGAGGAAGTTTTTTCCAGTGAGGGTCGTGAGGCACTGGAACAGGTTGCCCAGGGAGGTTGTGTCTGCTCCCTCCCTGGGGGTGTTCAAGGCCAGGTTGGAGGATGCCTTGAGTGAGTTGTACTAGTGGGAGGTGTCCCTACCTATGGCAGAGTGTTGGAACTAGATGATCCTTGAGGTCCCTTCCAACCTTACCATTCTATGATTCTGTGATTCAAATGTGATCATCCTGAATCTTCAAATACAAAGTTATTTATACAGTAAAAGTAGGTGTTTGGTTTTTAAGAGAACAAAATTAAATTTATTTCCACGAATAACACCAGCCTGATAGCCTGACAAGCATTGAGTCATCACTGATTTGGACAGATGTTTTTGGAGGATGTTTGCTTAGTCAGAGATAAAATCCTTCATGTGAACCCACAAAACTCTTCCACTGTTCTTTGATAGTGGGGATTCTTTTAAAAGTAATTCTGGTAGCTGCTTGAGAAGAGCAAGTTTTGTCCTGAAGTGATGCCTGTGTGGGGTGAATGTTAGGCTGCTATCTCTTTTTGCTAGAGCAGGGCATAACAATGTATCATCTGTATCTAACTTGCCATGGTATGGTAATGATTCATTATCACATCCAGTGCCCTTTACATTTTAGATGAGATCTTTGAAGAGTGTGCAAAACTGTAATTGGCCAATTCTCCTTTGTTTTACAGTTAATCTGCTTAGGTTTTACATGGGTCAATCAATTACTCCAAATCCTAAATGAACATATTTAATACTACTTCCTGCAAAGCAGAGTTAAAAGCTTTCCCTTTACTTGCTTGTGATTTTGCAATATTAACAAAAGTAGTGAGAAAAGTAATTTAAGTAAATTGCTTTTTATTAAGAAGTAATGTCCAGAGAGACCAATGACCACATACATTAATCGCCTGACAAGAAGCGACTTTCGACATTTATTTAGATCCTCAACAACCATAATTCAATTAAAAAAAACCCCCACAGTTGTAATGCAGAAAATCAGCTGAAGGGGCAGATTGCCACACCTCTTGGCCAAAAGCCAGAGTATGAAACACATAATCATAGAAGTGGTTCAGTTGGAAAAGACCTCCAAGATGATTAAATCAAAGCATCAACCCAACACCAACATAGCCATTCAACCATGTCCCAGAGTGCCATGTCCACACGTTTCTCTAGCACCTCCAGGGATGGTGACACCACCACCTCCCTGGGCAGCCTGTTCCAATGCCTGGTCACTCTTCCAGGAAAAAATTTTCCATAATATAGAATCATAGAATCATAGAATGGTAAGGTCGGAAGGGACCTCAAGGATCATCTAGTTCCAACCCCCTGCCATAGGCAGGGACATCTCCCACTAGTACATGTCACTCAAGGCCTCATCCAATCTGACCTTGAACACATCCAGGGAGGGAGCAGCCACAACCTCCCTGGGCAACCTGTGCCAGTGCCTCACCACCCTCACTGTAAAGAACTTCCTCCTCACATCCAGTCTAAATTTTCCCTCTGCCAGTTCAAACCCATCGCCNTGATCATCTTTGTGGCCCTTCTCCGGACCTGCTCCAACACTTCCATGTCCTTCCTGTGCTGGGGGCTCCAGAACTGCACACAGTACTTCAGGTAGGGTTTGAGGAGAGCAAAGTGGCAGAATCCCCTCCCTTGCCCTGCTGGCCACGCTGCTCTTGATGCAACTGAGGACTCGGTTGCTATCTGGGCTGCATACTCACACTGCAGGCTCATGTTGAGCTTTTCATCACCTCAGACCCCCCAGGTCCTTTTCCTCAGGGCTTCTCTCAACCATTCTTCACCCAGCCTGGATTTGTGCTTGGGATTGTGCCTACCCAGGTGCAGGACCTTACACTTGGCCTTGCTGAATTTCATGAGGTTGGCCTGGACTCACCTCTGCAGCCTCTCCAGGTCCCTCTGGATGGCATCCCTGCCCTCTAGCAAGTCTGACTAATCTAAACCTCTGCTGGAACAATCTCAGGCCATTTCCTGTTCATTCTATCACCTGATACTAGGAAGAGACCAACCCCAACCTCACTGCAACCTCCTTTCAGGGGGTTATAGAATTGTAGAATTGTTTTGGTTGGAAAAGACCTTTAATAACATTAAGTCCAACCATTGACCCAACACCACCATACCCCCTAAACCGTGTCCTGAAGTACCATGTCTAAGTGTAGAGAGCAGTGAGGTGTGCCCTCAGCTTCCTCTCCTCCAGACTGAACAATCCCAGTTCCCATGGCTGCTCCTCACTAGACCTTTCTCTAGGACCTTCATGAGCTTTGTTGTCCTTCTCTAGATATGCTCCATCTTCCTTCCCACATTGAGAGCAAAATAAAATATCTTTCAGCATAGTTTTATGAATCTTAGAGATATGTCAACAAATAAAAAAAAAACAAACAAACAATTTCATTTAAAGTTGAAATCCATAAAGAAAATACTTAAATTAATGCCACTTTACTCAGAGGTATAAACCTGCTGAATATATTTTGATGGTGAAGGCAGATCTATTTCCTCCCACATAAAATTCAACCCAAATTTTATTCAATTCCTGAATGCAAAAATGTGATGTGTTATTAAATAGTTATTGTTGTAGAGTAAGTTTCAGTTCAGTTAGTTCTCATCCATACTTTTGCTTTCCAGGACCATAAAACACTGTTGCTTTACTGAACTCTCAAAATTACTTGATATATTTTGGACAGGCTGCAGAGGTGGGCCCAGGCCAACCTCATGAAGTTCAACAAGGCCAAGTGTAAGGTCCTGCACCTGGGTAGGCACAATCCCAAGCACAAATCCAGGCTGGGTGAAGAATGGCTGAGAGCAGCTCTGAGGGAAAGGACCTGAGGGTCTGAGGTGATGAAAAGCTCAACATGAGCCTGCAGTGTGCACGTGCAGCCCAGACAGCCAACCGAGTCCTAGGCTGCATCAAGAGCAGCGTGGGCAGCAGGGCAAGGGAGGGGATTGTGCCACTTTACTCTGCTCTTGTCAGACCCCACCTGGAGTACTGTGTGCAGTTCTGGAACCCTCAGCACAGGAAGGACATGGAAGTGTTGGAGCAGGTCCAGAGGAGGGCCACAAAGATGATCAGAGGGCTGGAGCAGCTCTCCTATGAGGACAGGCTGAGAGAGTTGGGGCTCTGCAGCCTGGAGAAGAGAAGGCTTTGAGGGGACCTGATAGTAGCCTTCCAGTATCTGAAGGGGGCCTACAGGAAGGCTGGGGAGGGATTATTTACAAGGTCCTGCAATGACAGGACAAGGGACAATGGGTTTAAACTGGCAGAGGGAAGATTTAGATTAGATGTTAGGAGGAAGTTCTTTCCAGTGAGGGTGGTGAGGCACTGGCACAGGTTGCCCAGGGAGGTTGTGGCTGCTCCCTCCCTGGAGGTGTTCAAGGCCAGGTTGGATGAGGCCTTGAGTGAGCTGTACTAGTGGGAGGTGTCCCTGCCTATGGCAGGGGGTTGGAACTAGATGATCCTTGAGGTCCCTTCCAACCTTACCATTCTATGATTCTATGATTCTATGATTATGCTTTCCGTTTCTAAAGTGGAAAGAAACATAAGTATATATTTATCTATTTATTTCATGGAGAAGCTTATAAATTAAGGTAGAAAACTATCAAGCCCATTCCAAACTGGGAAACATAAAGAGATTAAAAAGAGAGAAAATGAAACTACCATGAATGAGAGCTACATTTTGTCTATGTTTTAAGGATCATTTGTCTCTGCAAATCATTGACAAAACTCATAGCTTTAATATTACAAGTACAAAAGTGTCCTTACTTAGAGGAATATATAGTTTTAATTCCTTACTTACAGGAATGTATCATTTTAAAAATCCCATTGTAAAATCAAGCTGATAGAATTCCATAGTCTGGGAAAGAAGATGAGACCTTCATGTATTGATTTTATCACTGTAGAGGCGTTCTTGCAAAATTAGTTAGAATAAGAAATGATGTTTCAGGTTTAATTAAAATAGAAAAGCAGTAAATTACACTGGTTAAATGCTCCAAGAGGAATAGAAGTCACAAGTCCAAAGAGAAGACTGAATTCTCAGTGACACTTGGTCTTAATTTAGGTAGCGATATCCAAGAACACAGTTCCCATAACTTTTATCTCTCCTAAAATTTTCTAGGTAACTTCAAACTTAATTTTAAATCTATCAGTCTTTCAGAACCCAAAGATATGCTTCTGCTTTGATAACCATTTTGGCTTTGAGATCTGTCGGAGGTTGTATTAAACTAAGTGCTTTTTATATAACTTCTCTAATGAGTTTGATTTGGACCTGTTCCAGAAGAAGAGCTGTAGCACACAGCATCTCCTTTCAGAGGAATCTTTTAGACAGCAGAGAAACCTTGCAGGATACTTAATGCTGTGATGATGCCCAGTTCTGTCACCAGTTCCACATGTTAGAGAGAGAGGTAGATATGAGGTGGTTTTGTTATGCTTACTCAAAATGAGCTGTAATCAATAGTTTCAACTATAAATCTAAAGCATGTAGTAGAATCATAGAACTGCTTGATCTCCAAAGCCCTTGAAATCATCAAGTCCAACCATGACCTAACATTTCTCTGTACACAATTGTTAGACCATGTCACAAGATCACAGAATCACAGAATGTTGGTGGGGACCTGTGTAGGGGTCTCCAGAGATCATTGAGTCCAATCCCCCTGTCAAAAGCAGGATCGCCTAGGGTGGTCCGCACAGGAATGCATCCAGGTGGGTTTTGAAAGTCTACAAAGGAGACTCCACAACCTCTCTGTGCAGTCTGCGTCAGTGCTCTATCACCCTCACTGTTAAGAAGCCTCTCCTAATGTTGAGATGGAACCTTCCATGTTCAAGTTTGTATCCATTGGTCATTATTACTGTGCACCGCTAAAAAGAAATTAGCCCCCTCCACTTAACACCCAGCCCTCATATACTTACAGACATTGATCAGCTCCCCTCTCAATCTTCTCTTCTCCTTACTAAACAGCTGCAGGTCTCTCAATCTCTCTTCATAGGGGAGATACTCAAGTCCCCTAATCATCCTCGTGGCTCTCCATTGGACTCTCTCTAACAGATGCCTGTCTCTGTAAGCCATCCCTAAGCTCCTCATCCAAATGCCTTTTACACATCTCCAGGGATGGTGATTCCACCACTTCCCTGTGCAGAAATAGATGTGGAGTTGTGCAAAACAAGTAGGATTGTATTTTATGACACACCTTCTTTACCAACTTTGGCTGCTTCATTTAAAAATAAATAATAAATAGTTTATTTGGTGGCAAATATAAGACCTGTTCTTGTTATAAACATCCTAGGACTTGATGTGGCCCTGGGCAGCCTGATCTTGATGGAGGTGACCCTGCTCGCTGCAGGGGGGGTGGACAAGATGACCTTTTGAGGGCTCTTTCCAACGTGATGCAGTCTGTGAATCTGTGAATTAGTGATCCAAGGTCATCAATGGGATTTCTTGGATGGGTGAAATGAGGATGGGTTGTAGGCATCTATTACAAAAAGTTGTTGGTTGTCTTTTTTTTTTTTTTTTAATAGTGTAGTGCATCTCTAAATTGCCCTCACCTTAGCACCTCTTCTGAAAATTTGGATGCAGCAGTTAGGAATTATCATTTATTTAGACTCCTGATGTCAGAGGGATCGAAGGCCATACAGCTTCTTACAAAGTAAGTTCTTTACTGGCTTCCAGCACAAGACCTATGTGAGACCTGTGGTTGAGCAGAGCAGCTCCTTGTGCCTGCCTGTCACTGCTAATGATGTGTAATTTATGGAAGGAGTAGATAGCAGTTCCTAATCAGCAGAGCTGCAGCTAATAATGCTGCAACATATCATATAGAATTGATGTCAGATTTATGAGAAATCGAACTGACAAGTAAATTTTCTCCTATTAACAGCTGCAAGCCCTTCCTTTAGAGAAACATTCAGTCTGTTCACTAACACATTTGAGAGACTGCCTTAAATCTTCTTCTGTATATTAATTATTTATTAACAGAGGCAGGTCTAATAATTCTTGAGCAACACAACATTTAATAAGTGAAGGCTCTGTGTTTGATTTTAGTACTTTAAAATGTATGTTTTAGTTGTTAATATATGAACTTTATTAAATTTCTTCTGTTATTAATTCTTAATATATGAACTAAACTCCAACCTAAAGCAATTAATTATATGGAGTAATTGGAAAGGAAAATTCTCTGGGATCTTTTTATATGTGCTTTGGATTTAAGATCTATTCTACTCATGCTAATGGCCAAAAATGAAACTAAAAATGCATTTCTATTTGCACGACATAGCTTTGCTCCGAAGTTTGTGTGCACAGAAGTTATTTTTTTTTGAAATCACAAGGAAGTTTCTTCATTCTCACTGATTTTATTCCATAAGCTACACAAAAATCAGTATAAAAACTCAAGGTTATGAACTCAACTATGCACTGCCACCTGCTCTTCTGTGTTACCAGACTGCCTGGGTTATTTGAGAGTGATTTATGATACAGAAGTCAAAGTATTTGGGGGATATTCTGTATTAACATGCAGAGCTTGATTCAGGCACTCTTACTTCAGGGTGAAATGCTTTTTATTCAACTAGATTACTCATTAAATTTCCAAACTTTATTTCCTAAGTATTCCTTCATCAACTTTGTACTAAAAAAAGTTGTGTACCATCATAAGGGCAGGATGCAAGAAAGATTACTTTTTACAAGGGCTTGTAGTGATAAGAGGAAGGGGATTTGGAAAAGGGTAGATATAGAGTGGAAATTCTTAACATTGAGAATGGTGAGACACTGGAACAGGTTGCCCAGGGATGTTGGGGATGCCCCAACCCTGGAAATGTTCAAGGCCAGGTTGGGTGATGCCTGGAGCAACCTCATCTAGCAGAAGGTGTCCCTGCCCATGGCAGGGAAGTAGGAAGTAGGTGATCCTTATGATTCCTTCCAACTCAAATCTTTCTCTGATTCTGTGATTCTATTATATACCTCTCTGCAATCTATGTTACAATCTTAGAATTATAGAATTGTTTTGGTTGGAAAAGACCTCTAAGATCATCGAGTCCAACTGTTCTCTAACTCTACCAAGTCTGTGCTAAACCATGTTGATCAGCACCACATCTCTGCACGTTTTAAACTCCTCCAGGCATGGGGACTTAATCAACGAGGGAGCTGGGATTGTTTAGCCTAGAGAAGAGGAGGCTCAGGGGAGACCTTCTTACTGTCTACAACTACCTGAAGGGTGGTTGTAGCCAGGAGGAGGTTGCTTTCTTCTCTCAGGCAACCAGCACCAGAACAAGAGGACACAGTCTCAAGCTGTGCCAGGGGAAGTTTAGGCTGGAGGTGAGAAGAAAGTTCTTGACTGAGAGAGTCATTGGCTACTGGAATGGGCTGCCCAGGGAGGTGGTGGAGTCACCGTCCCTGGAGGTGTTCAAGGCAGGTTTGGATGTGGCACTTGGTGCCATGGTCTAGTCTTGAGGTCTGTGGTAACAGGTTGGACTTGATGATCTTTGAGGTCTCTTCCAACCTTGGTTATACTGTGATACTGTGATACTTTCCTGGGTAGCCTGCTCCAGTGTTTGATAACCCTTTCAGTCATCAAGTTTCTTCTAATATCCAACCCAAACTTTCCCTGGTGCAACTTGAGGCCATTTCCTCTCATCTGATGTTGGATAGATTACATCTCTTGTTCTGAATCTGGCCAAAGTGTAGAAAAGTCTAGGAATACAGGAAATTCAACAAAGAAACAACTGTAAATGTTTTCTATTCACACATTTCCATGTATGCTTGTCTATATTTTATATTTTGTTGTACAGATCAGCATGAGAAATGGCTGAGGTAAAACTCATTTATAGCTTATCGTAAAACCTTCAATTAAATGATGTCTATCACATTATTAAATATTCAATACTGACATATGCAACCAAACTGTGCAGAATATGGTAAGTATTTCTAAAATGAATCATGATAGTCATTATCATTTGGGGCTGCACTGAGAAGCAGACGAATGTCTTCAGTGATGACAGCGGAATAGACGAAATATGGCACTGATGGAGTGGAGCAGATTGCTCAAGCAGCTTGACTGATTGACTGTATCAGATACCACTAATCTGGAATAATCTGCAGAATCAACATCAGCTGAAAGGAATCCCAATATTTGTCTGGTTTCCACAGGGCTCAGCCGCTTCATGACTGAGAATCCACAGTTTATGAAAGTTTCTGTAGAGAAGATGTTATCCATAATGAGGTAGAAAGGTGTGTTAATGTGAAATAAAAGCCCAACATCTTTGATGTTTTTATTGGTCCTTGTTCAGTTGCTTGCTTTTAGGAAATATGATTAGGCTTTAGAAAGAGGCATTTTAGAGATGGGGAGATTCTCAAGAAGTCAAATAATGTACTTCTGATACAATACAGGGGTAAACTGGAGAGACTTCTATGGCAGTTGGTCTTGATGATCTCAAAGGTCTCTTCCACACTCAACAGTTCTATAATTCCAGAAAAATAATGTATTATCCCATATGGCCCTGGAATTTCTGAGTACAGTTGTATTTCTGCTTAGTTATTGGTAGAGTTTACTTAAATCCTTCTTTTCTTCATATAGTTCTATCTCTGAGTTTGCACACTGCCCAAGGAAAATGAATTAAAGGGGTCATAACTTACATTTAAACCCTATGAGCCCAGACATAGATTTTTGGCCTGATCTTCAGTGGGAAGAATGGAAGCCTAATTTGGATGGCTGAAGGAACTGAGATGTTTAATCTGGAGAAGACAAGGCTGAGTGGAGACCTCATTGCTCTGTACAACTCCCTGAAAGGAAGTTGGAGTGATGTGGGGATTGATCTCTCTAGTATCAGGTGATAGAATGAGAGGAAATGGCCTAAATTTGTTGCAGGGGAGGTTTAGTTTGGATGTTAGGAACAATTTATTTCCTGAAAGAGTGTTCAGGCATTGGAACAGGCTGCCCAGGGAGGTGGTGGAGTCACTATCCCTGGAGGTTTTCAAGAAATGTGTCATGATGGCACTTTGGTATATGGTTTAATGGCCATGGTGATGTTAAGTCAAAGGTTCGATTCACTGACTCAGTGATCAGAGAATCATAGAATCATAGAATGGGAAGGTTGGAAGGGACTTCAAAGATCATCTAGTTCCAAACTCCTGCCTTAGGCAGGGACACCTCCCACTAGCACAGGTCACTCAAGGCCTCGTCCAAGATGGCCTTGAACACTTCCAGGGAGGGAGCAGCCACAACCTCCCTGGGCAACCTGTTCCAGTGTCTCACCACCCTCACTGGAAAGAACTTCCTCCTAACATCCAGTCTAAACCTCCCCTCTGCCAGTTTAAACCCATTGCCCCTTGTACAAGACCCTGTCAATAGTCCCTCCCCAGCCTTCCTGCAGGCCCCCTTCAGATACTGGAAGGCTACTACAAGGTCTCCTGGAAGCCTTCTCTTCTCCAGGCTGCAGAGCCCCAACTCTCTCAGCCTGTCCTCATAGCAGAGCTGCTCCAGCCCTCTGATTATCTTTGTGGCCCTCCTCTGGACCCGCTCCAACACTTCCATGTCCTTCCTGTGCTGAGGGTTCCAGAACTGCACACAGTACTCCAGGTAGGGTCTGATGAGAGCAGAGTAAAGGGGATCTTAGAGGTCTTTTCCAACCAAAACAATTCTATGATCCTGTGATTCTATGAATTTATAGGATAGGAATGTGGCCTAAACCTCTCACATTAATGCATCATTCTCACTTCTCTGCTGTTAGCATCATATTCAAAATCTATAGCAACACTGGAGAAGCAGATAGTGAGTTAGCATATTATTCTTAGGCTGTACTAAACTCAATGGAGACTTGCTGACTTGAATGAGCAAAGCATCAAGTCTGCAAGGAATATCTCTAAAGGCTTTAAAAAAGCTGTTTAACCTTTATTACAGGAGGTGCAGTTTGAAATTTGTAATGAAAGTAAAAAATATGTTACCTTTTATAGAGTGGTAGTTGTCTGTAGGTCTTCAGATGAACAGGAAATTGCTTCAATGAAAGGCAATTTATAAGAGGGGATAAAAGGGCAAGATTTCATAGCGCTAATTAGCAACGGTTTAGATCAAAGCATAAAGAAACAACAAGTGCAGGAATGCATCTAAAAATCACAGAATCACAGAATCACAGAATACATCCAGTTGGAAGAGATCTCAAACATCATCCAGCCAAACCCTTGACCCAGCACCAAAGGGTCAACACTACAAACAATGTCCCTAAGCACCTGGTCCCCAATCCACCACTGGCGGCTGCCCTGAGCAGAACGTTCCGATGTTTGATAGCCCACTTTGTAAAGAAATATTTCCTAGCATCCAGCCTGAACCTCCCCTGGCACAGCTTGAAACCATTTCCTCTAGTTCTGTTGCTTGACACCAAGGAGAAGAAGATGCCCCCTCCTTGTTCCAACCTTCTTTCAGGAAGTTGCAAAGACCAATGAGGTCTCCCCTCTGCCTCCTCTTCTCCAGGTTGAACAAACACAGCTCCCTCAGATGCTCCTCATAAGTCATGTGCTCCAGGCTCTTCACAAGCCTTGTTGCTCATCTCTGGATGAGCTCCAGCCCCTCAATGTCCTTCTCATAGTGAGGGGCCCAGAATTGAGCACAGTAATTGAGGTGTGGCTTCACCAGTGCTGAGTACAGGGGGGTGATCACCTCCCTGCTTCTACTGGCCACAGTGTTTCTAATACAAGCCAGAATGCCATTGGCTTTCTTGGCCACCCGGGCACACTGCTGACTGATATTCAGTCAACCGTCAAATAATGGCCTCAGGTCTCTCTCCAAGCCACAGCTTTCCAATCACACGTCCCCAGGTCTGTAGCTTTCCATGGGGTTGTTGTGACCTAGGTGGAGGACCTGGCATTTGGCCTTGCTAAACTTCATACTGTTAGCCATGGCTCATTGATCTAAGCTGCCCATACCCTCCAGCAGATCCACACAGCCACCCAGCTTGGTGCCAGCTACAAACTTACTGAGGGTGCACTCAGTCTTCTCATCTGGATAATTGATAAAGATATTAAAGAGGACAGGCCCCAGTACTGAATCCTGGGGCACACCACTAGTGACTGGGCACCAGCCAGATTTAGCTCCATTCGCTACCACTCTTTGGGCCTGGCCAGGCAGACAGTTCTTTATTCAGTGCAGTGTGCACTTACCCAAGCCATATGCCATGAAACGTTTCTGAAGGAGACTTTAGTAAGGCTTTGATCTGAAAAACAACTGTAGGTGTCATATTGAAGGTAGAGATATAAAGTTGCTTGACACAATGGCCTGACAACTGGAACTGCCCCTTAGAAATGGAAAGTCCAGGTTCAGCTCTCATAGAATCATAGAATGGTAAGGTTAGAAGGGACCTCAAGGATCATCTAGTTCCAACCCCCTGCCATAGGCAGGGACACCTCCCACTAGTACAGCTCACTCAAGACCTCATCCAACCTGGCCTTGAACACCTCCAGGGAGGGAGCATCCACAACCTCCCTGGGCAACCTGTTCCAGTGTCTCACCACCCTCACTGTAAAGAACTTCCTCCTAACATCCAGTCTAAATCTCCCCTCTGCCAGTTTAAACCCATTGCCCCTTGTCCTGTCATTGCAAGACCTTGTCAATAGTCCCTCCCCAGCCTTCCTGTAGGCCCCCTTCACATACTGGAAGGCTACTATCAGGTCTTCTGGAAACCTCCTCTTCTCCAGGCTGCAGAGCCCCAACTCTTGTAGTCTGTCCTCATAGCAGAGCTGCTGCAGCCCACTGAGCATCTTTGTGGCCTCCTCTGGACCTGCTCCAACACTTCCATGTTCTTCCTGTGCTGGGGGCTCCAGAAATGCACAATCTCATTCCAGTAAATGGCAGTTCAAAACAAACAAACTTGATAAAAACCCTGGCCAATAAAGGAAGCTGAGAGCAGATCTTCTCATTCTCTAACAACTCCCTGAAAGGAGTTTGGAACCAGGTGGGGATTGGTCTCTTCTCCCTAGGAAGAAGTGATAGGGGGAGAGGAAATGGCCTGAATCACAGAAACATCCAGATTGGAAAAGACCCTCAAGATCACCAAGTCCAACCTATAACCCTACTCAGTAAGATTCACCTTAAATCATATCCCTAAGGACCACATCCAGAAGACCCTTAAACACATCCAGGGTCAATGACTCCATCATATCCCTGGGCAGCTCGTTCCAGTGCCTGAGCACTCTCTCAGTGAGAAACTTTTTTCCTAATGTCCAATCTAAACCTACCCAGGCTCATTTTGAAGCCATTCCCCCTTATTCTGTCTCCAGTTACCTGTGAGAAGAGACCAGCAGCAGCCTCTCCACAATGTCCCTTCAGGTAGTTGTAGACACTGATGAGGTCTCCCCTCAGCCTCCTCTTTCACAAACTAACCATCCCTAGCTCCATCAGTTGCTCCTCCTAAGATTTGTTCTCCAGGCCCTTCACCAGCTTTGTTGCCCTCTTCTGGACCTGCTCCAGCACCTCCACATCTCTGCTGTATTGTGGTGTCCAAAACTGAACACAACACTCAAGCTGTGGCCTCACCAAAGCTGAGTCCAAGGGGACAATCACCTCCCAACTCCTGCTGGCCATGACATTTTTAATCCAAGCCAGGATGCCATTGGCCTTCTTGGCCACCTGGGCACATTGCTGGCTCACATTCAGCTGCCTCTCTATTACAACCCCCAGATCCCTGAAGTTGCACCAAGGGAGGTTTAGGTTGGATATTAAAAGAAACCTATTCTCAAAGACTGAAACAGGCTGCCCAGCAAGGTGGTTGAATCCCCATCCCTGAAGGTGTTTAAAAGAGAGAGATGTGGTGCTGCGGGACATGGTTTCTCCCATTTAGCAGAGTTAGATAATGGTTGGACTCAATGATCTTAAAGGTCTTTTCCAACCAAAATGATTCTGCGAATCTATGAAAGTGGTTGAAAAAGGACTCCCAGGGTTAAGCAACATAAGCAAAGGGATTTGGGATCTCAGGTTTGGATTTATACATCTATTTTCTATTTTAGCATCAATTTAGGTAATGAATTCCTTCACTGATTCAATCCTTTAGGGTCTAATTTCACATACTCATACAACGCATGCCAAAACTGCTAGTTAACATATTTTCTTCTGAGATATACTAACTCCCTGTTTTTTATCTGGGCACATTTTACTTTCCCTGAAGCTGAAGAAGAGCAGGATTATTGCACTAGGAGATCATAATGCTTGGGAATATCTCAGGTTCTGAGCTCTGATTTATATTAGGTCTTATCTGGTGCCCACCTTCAGAAGGATATTTCTGCAGTTTTATTGGTTTTTAATATCTGCCAAAGAGCAAATGACAGATGTGTCTTCTGTGCACTAAGCCATCAATCAAGGAGTGCAGTGTTGTTGAAGCTGTAATAGACTGGGGCTTTAAGTGAGGTAAATTTCCAGAGGGAGATAATATCTTTAATAGAATGATGGGGAAATAGATTTTTAGAGGAGAAGAAAAGCTACGTGATGCTTTGGTCTCAGAGTGACTAACTGCTTGTTTCTGCCTCTTTTCACAAGGCCAAGGATTTTATCACCTCTTCCCTTGCTACCATTCTCCCCCAGTACCATCTTGTTTCTAAAACTGTCTAGTCACTTAACCAAACACAAACTTTCAGGTCTCACCGAGAAGAGAATAATACTAAGGAAAAAATAAAATATGGTAAAAATCATCTTCATTATTGGCACCTCCTGCATTTGGAGAAACCCCCTCAGGGGGTGATGCTTATCTGGGTTTCTTCCATCATTTCATACAATCATAGAATGGTAAGGTTGGAAGGGACCTCA
>VWZE01026306.1:104280-136581 GCA_013396675.1 Eubucco bourcierii
CCCTCTCCTCCCCTCCCCTCATTTCCTCTCATTCCCACCTACCTCCACCTGACTCCAACTTCCTTTCAGGGAGTCATAGACAACAATGAGGTCTCCCCTCAGCCTCCTCTTCATCAGACTAAACATTCCCAGTTCCCTCAGCTGCTCCTCATAAGACCTGTTCTCCTGACCTGAAGTACAGTACTGCACCTGTGTGGCCCATGTAAATGGCTTTGGGAGGCAGAGCATTTGAGGTGACTGGTGTGCTCTAAACTTCACTTCTTCAGACCTGTAGACTATTTCCCTTTTCCTTTCATCTTGTCCCATGTTTTAAAATCATAATTTGAAAGGATTTTCTTTGTTGTTTTTTTTTTTTTTTTTTTTTTTTTTTTTCTTAAATTCTTTTTTTTTNGTTTTTTTTTAACCTTAAAGTCTTCTATATTTTGGAGTATCATCCTTGATTCTGAAAAGCAAACAACCTCTTTTCTCTCTTAAAAAAATGTACTTTAAAGTTTGGTCAGTCAGTCTTAGAATGCTGATCTCCATGTCCTTCCTACTTCAATCTTACTGCACTCCCAGGAGTAGTGCTCTCTTCACAGCTGTGTAGAAAGGGGTTAAATGCTGTTTTACATGCCAGGTTGCAAGTTTCCATGCCTTCTAACTTACTGATGGAAAGTACTGTGCCCATATTTGACAGCAGTTGTCTTTTCAGAAGTCTATGGCAGCCAAGAGGCTGAGAAATGTTGCTTCCCAGGAAAACAAAACCACAGTTTTGTCACAGCAGTTCTTTGGTTCACCAGAGAGGTAACTGAGTGAATCTAAAGGGCCAGTGCATCCAGGAGAAATTGGCTTAGGCTGCCTATTTTAACAGATCTTTCTTTACATTGTTGTTGTTGTACTTTGCCATATTATTATGAATTGTATAATATCTGCAAATTCTATTAACATATAATTGAGTGCTTTTTCATTATTATCTAAGGAGAATTGCTAAAAGTCAACATTACAGAGAACAATTGACCTTGACACTCTATACATGCTGCACAACAGCGTACCACATGGCAGTACAGAATGGTAGGAGTTGGAAGGGATCTTAAAGATCACTTAGTTCCAATCTCCCTGCTGTGGGCAGGGACACCTCCCACTAGACCAGGTTGCTCAAGGCTTCATCCAACCAGGCACTGAACATCTCCAGGAAGGTGGCATCCACAACCTTGCTGGGCAGCCTCCTCCAGTGTCTCACCGTCATCATCGTAAACAATTTCTTTCTAACACACAGTCTAAATGTAGCCCAATCCCCCTTGCCAAAGCAGGATCATCTATATCAGACCCCACCTGGAGTACTGTGTGCAGTTCTGGAACCCTCAGCACAGGAAGGACATGGAAGTGTTGGAGTGGGTCCAGAGGAGGGCCACAAAGATAATCAGAGGGCTGGAGCAGCTCTGCTTTGAGGACAGACTGAGAGCTTTCTGCTGTATTCAAAACTCCCTTCCATACTCAAATATTCAGGATAAAAGAAAATGCTTCCTTCAGCATTGTCCCTTGCTGTAACAATTATTTTTTTTTCTGAATTAATGTATTTATTAATCTGTTGGGGCAGTGTTTAAGTCCTGATGTGCATTTACACCTAATTCCTTCTGTAATGTCACTGAGACTCACTTCTTACACTGGTGTAGAAGTTTAGGTTTTCATCACCAGCTGGGAAGAGGCTTTTCTAGTCTACAGCACTGGTAAATGAACCAGATAAGGAGGAAAATGTTATCTAGTGGAATCTCAGGTGAAAAATAGGTAAAATTCCAAGGAATTACCAGTGTAGTAATTAAAAAGGCCAAGAGCTAAATGAGAACAAGAGGACACAGTCTCAAGCTGTGCCAGGGGAAGTTTAGGCTGGAGGTGAGGAGAAAGTTCTTCACTGAGAGAGTCATTGGCTACTGGAATGGGCTGCCCAGGGAGGTGGTGGAGTCAGCGTCCCTGGAGGTGTTCAAGGCAGGTTTGGACGTGGCACTTGGTGCCATGGTCTGGTCTTGAGGGCTGTGGTAATGGGTTGGACTTGATGATCTTTGAGGTCTCTTCCAACCTTGGTGATACTGTGATACTGTGATACTGTGAGATGGATGTATTTTTTTTAACTATATTCCTCCTGAACAAAATATCTCCTAGGATAGAGTTTAAAGCCAGCCTGAGACAGGCTAATACTAGTGCTAAAATTTATATTCAGAAGATATTTTAGTTTACTAATATTTTGAAGATGAGATTGTACTCATAAATATAGAACAGATAAAATAAATCTTTCCAGAACTAATGTGCTTTAGGCTTGATGAATTGGCAACAATTAATACTCGCACACACTGTAATAAAATGTTCATGAAGTTTATTATTTGCCATTCTTATCAACTAATTAAAAACATCTTCAGGGTCGGATGTGTAATAAATGAGTTGGAGAGAAAGACAGAATGGATATAAACAAATTTTCTTCCCTTGAATATCACAATGACTGTTGGCTTGTGGCTCATTAATTCAAGCTACAGAAAAGAGCAGCAACAGTATAAAAAAGGCTATATATTATATTATGAACTCTGGGTGTATTAGGCACTCTGGCTGGAAGCTGATTTTATGTGTTGAGATACAATTAATGTGCTGAGTTCTGCTCGTAGTGTGGAGCCCATGTGAAGCTGCTTGGTGCCGTTGGTTAGCAATGAAAAATGAGAGCTGATGCTGCTGCTTCTCAGCAAAGCTGAGAGACTCCAACCTACTATTAACAGACTAATGAGCTCAGAGATTCTGTCCATAGAGCCTTGATTCTGTCTTTGGGGACTGCTTTCTGTGGTGGCCCCTGCCAAGTGAAAGAACTATTTTCAGGGTAAGAGTTCCAGATATCTTTAGAGTAAACGGAGAGAAATGTGCAAGAGAGAACAGAAGAATAAAATCTGAATGAGGCCTCTCTCGGCCTCTTCTAACCCAAGTAACTAAAAACAGGGCAAGAGATGATGGCCTCAAGCTGCACCATGGGAGATTTAAGTTGGATATTGGGAAGAAAAATCTCTACTGAAAGAGTGGTCAGTCACTGGAACAGGTTGTCCAGGAAGGTGGTGGAGTCCTCATCCCTGGAAGTGTGCAAGAAATGTATGGACATGGCACTTCAAGTTGTGGAGATGTTGGGTAGAAGTTTGGACTTGATGATATTAAATGTCTTTTCCAATGTGCTGATTTGAGGCTAATTGGAATATTTTAATGAAGAGTAAAAGATTACAGGCTGTGAAAAGAAAGCACTGGTGATGTCTGCTTCACTCATAGGCTTGCTGAGACATACAAAAACAAGGACACAAATATAGGTAAGGTAGAGAGTCTGTCTGAGAGCTGGTGTGTCTGCTGGCCTTTCTGCTGTGTAACCTAACTAATCACTCTGCTTCTAACCCTCCTTGCTGATCCTCCAAATTACCTTGCACGTAAGGCGGACCCTGGGATAAGGTAAAGGGGTGGGAATAAGGTGGAAGGGTGGTTGGGAGCCCCTCCTGGGGACTCTGATTTCTGGGAGGGGTTTTGTGTTTCTGTATTACATTTAACTTGTATATTTCTGTAAATATTCCTGTATATTGTGTCTATCTCTGCTTGTACATTGTTCTAAGCTGTAAATAGAGCTTCAGTCCTTAACTTCCAGCTGGCTGAGTCTAGTCTGGGTGATTTTTCATAGTGGGGGAGGGCCGGGAACTCCCAAACCGTCACATCCAACCATAATGATTCTGATTCTATGAATGTGTCTCAGCAGACATTACCTCATCTAACCACTGTGAGGCAAAGCATGCACTTACATTCCCTTGATACTGTTTCCCTTTGTGAAACAAACCTCTCATGTCAATTTAGGAGCTGAATCTAGCTGAGGAATTAAAAAAAACCCTATCAAGTTACACCAATCCATGTGTGTAAGGGTGAGGTTGGTGCCAGTAAAATGCTACTGGGGGTGGGGTTGATAATAGATCATTTATACAGCATTGTTATCCAGAAAATCTGTAACTGTCTAGCTTATTTGTGGGGGAAAAAAGAAAACAAAACAAAACAAAGTGTGGGTGTTTTTTTTATTAGTTAAAGTACTTGACCAAAATCATGGTTAGTGATGAAATATAAGGTTAGCATAACATGAAAACATGTATCAAAGTATATATTTTTTTAAGTGGTCTGATAAATAATTTCATCTAAGTAACTAATAAGATTAAAGTACTTAAAAGACAATATATAAACAGCTGAGATATAAAGATCATTTTGGGAAATAACTCTTAGAAGTACTCCCAAAGTTGTGTTTCCTTTTTTTGCTGTGTATCCAAAGAACTGTAAGGCATCCTTTGCTTTTAAAAATGAAAACATTACCTTGAATTTCCAATTAATGATTAAATAAATTGGACACAGTTTATAATCATTTCAGAGAGACTTGTGAGAAGTTGTTACTGAACAGTAGCACCTTTTCATCTAAATTTTCTAAGCAGCATGGTTACAGACAGTGGTTCTAAAACTTACAATCTCCTATTTCCAGTAGGTCACAGAGGCTTTCCTTTTACTCCTGTGCTATGGAAAACCTTTCACGGAATCACAGAATCACAGAATCATTTCAGCTGGAAAAGTCCTTTAAGGTCATCAAATCCAAGCATTATCTAACTCTACCAAGTCTGGGGTTAAATCATGTCACTCAGAACCACATCTCTGTGGCTTTTAAACACCTCCAGGGATGGGCATTCAACCACCTCCCTGGGGAGCCTGTTCCAGTGTTTGAAAACCCTCTCAGCCAACCTAAACCTCCCTGGTGCAATTTGAGGCCATTTCCTCTTATCATGTCACTTGTTCCTTAGGGAGAAGAGATCAACAGCCACCTCACCAGACCTGTGGTGCAGATAGTACATCTTTTGTGTCCTATATGGGTCCAGAGGAGGGCCACCAGGATGATCAGAGGGCTGAAGCAGCTCTCCTATGAGGACAGGCTGAGAGAGTTGGGGCTCTGCAGCCTGGAGAAGAGAGGGTTTCCAGGAGACCTGATAGTAGCCTTCCAGTATCTGAAGGGAGCCTACAGGAAGGCTGGGGAATTATTATTTACAAGGTCCTGCAATGACAGGACAAGGGGCAATGGGCTTAAACTGGCAGAGGGGAGATTTAGACTGGATGTTAGGAGGAAGTTCTTTCCAGTGAGGGTGGTGAGGCACTGGAACAGGTTGACCAGGGAGGTTGTGGCTGCTCCCTCCCTGGAGGTATTGAAGGCCAGGTTGAATGAGGCCCTGAGTGAGCTGTACTAGTGGGAGGTGTCCCTGCCTCTGACAGGGGGTTGGAACTAGATGATCCTTGAGGTCCCTTCCAACCTTACCATTCTATATGAAACATTTACAACTTCATTTCCTTCTCAAAAATCAAAGTGACATCCTCTGGGTCCCAACAATTCAATTACCTGACTATCTTCTTGTAGTGTTGTTCTCCCAGCTTGATAAAGTTATGGTAGGATCATTATAAAACATTTGTTTCTCAGCTGGCCATTGAGGAATTCACCTCTTTAAGAATATCTATCCTGGAGTTTTTAGTGATTTTTTTATGCTTACTTGTGGGCTTTTAATCTATTTGATATGTATATGTGTAGAGAGAAAGAGAATGTCACTCGTTAAACAAGTGTGGACAAACTTAAGGGACATGAGAAATGCTACCAATAAAAACCAGGACCAGAAAAGCTCCTGATATTTATTACCTAATGCAACATTTGAAGTGTCATCCAGTTACAACAATATATATTGCATGTTTAACAGCAAAGATATGATTGCTGCACAACATGTTATGGAAGAGAGGACCAGTTGTTGTTTTTTGTACTGCCATCACCAGCATATGTGCTTAGCATTACTGCCAAGCTCAGAGGATACTGTGACAGACTCCAAGCTTTTTTAAAGCTATCTACATACCGTCTGTAAAGTCTGTCTCTGAAAGGCTGCACAAGCAGCCAAAATCACCATCTCTATTGTCTTTAATAACGACACTGCCAAGAGGTTTTCATTATGTAGCTCATATAATGACAGTTCTTTCAGTGAGGAGAAAAAAGCTTTTTGTCCCCTTAAACACTTCCTGCCCTGATTTCCTCATTTTAATGACTCACCCATTCTGGAACTCCCTGGAACAATGAAATGAGTAAGTTAGATTTCTACACTTGCCACCTGCTAGGTCAGGAATAAATAAAACCTTCCACTCATCTATTTTGTTTGATCATCCACTTGATTGAATTGAAGGTAATGAACAGAACATAAAACAGGGTCCTTCGTGAAATGCTCTTTGCAAGAACATCAATGAAAATAACATCTCCTTTCTTGAAGCTAGCGTGGCTTTGAAAATGAACTAGGGGTGGCTTTGTCTATTTCACATGACATATATCTAGAAGGTTACACACAAAGAAATGAAAACTTGCTCCATATAGTTGTACTTAGAAATATCCTATAGAATTCAATTTTATGGAGTTATAAAATAAGTCATCCTTATATCTAATGGTAGGTTTGCCTGTGCAGCTTCTGTCTGTTGAGCCTCATCATGTCACTATGCACCTCTGCGAAAAGGAAAGCCTGGCTCTGTTTTTTCCCACAATCTCTGATCAAGGTAGTCTATGGACTACCTTGAGACTAAGGTCTCCCTTGAGCTTCCCCTTCCCCAGACTGGACAGACCAGGTTTGACTGAGTTCTTTTCATACATTATGTGTTCTAGAGCCTGTCCCCATGACACCGTGTTGGCAGTCTTGCTCTAGCATGCTAATAGCTTTCTTATACTGGGAAGCTCAAAACTTGACACAGTATTCAAGATGCCAACTCTCATATGCCAAAAATGCCAAGATATTCTTAGACCTGTTGGATAGATTTTACTAATAAATTCCAAAACACAGCTGGGACTCTTTCTGATTATTTGAGAAGGCTTTTCATAGAAAAGATTTCTACATTTACAAACTAAATAATGAAATTATTCCTGCAGTTTAACATGCTCTGACCCTGTCCATCAGTTCATGCTCCAACCTTATCTTTTACCATGTGCATTTTTGCCATATTCTTTCTGTTTCCATTTGACAGGTTGCTAAATGTTTTAGCTACACCATCCCCATCGTGTCTTAGGATATGCAATGCATCTCAGGTACATTATTCCTAATTTACATCTAGTAAAAAATAATATGCACTAGATGTGCAAACTAGATGATAAATGACAATTCTACTAGCTTAGCCACAGATTTTTCAATACCTGCAGATGAATTTATCTGATTTAAACCAGCTCTGTGTTAAATTGCAGGAAGGTGGGGTGGATGACACACTTATCTGAGACTCTTCAAGGAGCCATGTTATATTATTCAGAAACCAGATATGATTCTTTCCAGTAGTTGACACCTGACATTGCAAATTACCTTATGAAGAAGTGGGAGCAGATCCTCCACGTCAATATATTTGTAGTATCAGACCTCATTTATTTTATTTTTCGTGTTCCCCAAATGCTAAGTCGTAACTCATTCCCAATTACATTGATCTGTCAATATAAGAAAAAAAAATATCTACAGGATGCATGTAAATGCCTTGCTAAGTAAAATCTCCCTCTTTGATTCTGTAAAGGAAGGCTGTAGGCAACATGTATCATCGGGCAAAGATTTGAAGCTCTCAGCAAGGCACACAAATGTCAGAAACCTAGCATGAGGTCTGAGCAAGGCACATAATTCTGAATAATGCACCTAAATGCTACAGAGGGGCAGAATTTAAGACACATTACCACTGACTAGCTTTGACAGCTCCTCACTACAGAGTACTGGCTTGCATCCATAGGAATAATAAATGCCTTATTGGAAGATTATATACATTCCTGGAAAGCTGAATCACTGGGGAGAGTTGAGGAGTCATAAGGCAAAGAAACTAACTCAGTTTTAGTGCCGTGTTGTAACCTAAAGGAGCTGATCAGACGTAGAAATGTACAAAAGAGGCAGTAGTGAATATGAATGGAGCAATTTCACCTCTTTATACAAGGCTGGAGAGAGCAATATTGGGATAGCCATCTGAACAAATACAAGGAGGAGAACTACTGGTTAGATATTAATTTGACAGAAATGAGCTTCAGAACGCACTGTGAATTTTAAACTGAAAATGAATGAAGGGATGTGCTGCTGTAAAAATCAAATACGCTACTCTAAGGGATAAGAGAACTGTGAGGTAATCCTTATGCTCTGTTTAGCATTAGGAAGGTCTTATCTGGAGTACTGTGCCCCATTTCAGTTAGAAGATTTATTTTCTAGTGGTAAAGATAGTTAAGTGTTGGAACAGATTGCCTAGAGAGGTTATAGATTCTCCAGCAGTGAAAGTTTTTAAGAACAAGTCAGATAAACCTGGATCAAGAATGTGTACAGCTGATCCTGCCCTGGAGTAGTGGATGAACTGGATGACTTTGCCTAGTATCTTTCCAGGCCTATTTTGTATGAATAGTACGAATTTTGCAATTATATGAATAAAATGTATGATTTTGTTAGGATCTTGAAATGTAGGAGAAAGTACAGAAAAGCTGCAGAGTTTGTGTTGAAAAAGCCATGTTTTACAAAGACATTTAAAAGAGCTTAGGCTACATTTCCAAAGAAGCTGCAAAATCTTGATTATTATGTGGAAGGTGAAAAAATAGTTGCTGAGAAAAAATGCTAATTCTGAAACCATCCTGTGCTGATTTGAGGCTAATTGGAATATTTTAATGGAGAAAATTATATTATAGGCTGAGAAAGGAAAACAATGATGATGTCTACTTCACTCCTAGGCTTGCTGAGATGTATAAGAAAAGAATACAAAACAAAGATAAGACGTTTGGGCAGACACACTCCAGCTGTCTAGCTTCTGGCTTTCTCCTCTCTGCCGAGTAACCTCACTAACCACTTTCCTTCTAACCCCCCTGGCTGATCCTCCAAACTCACCTTGCATGTAAGACAAACCCTAGGGTAAAGTATAGGTGTGGGGAGAAGGTGGAAGGGTGGTTGGGAGCCCTTCCTGGGGACTCTGATTTCTGGGAGGGGAGTTGTGTTTCTGCATTACCTTTAACATCCTTAGGTAGGTAAACTTACATAGCAATAAAAATCACTGGCTAGAAGACAGGGAAGACTGAAATAATACCAAAGTGTTATTGCTGACGCAAACTACCAGAAGCCCAATCCAGGATTTGAGGTAAAGATCTTCCCAAAAGATCTGTTTGCCAGGAAGGTTCACTTCAGCAGAGCCACAATGTGTAAATACAGGAAACACAAACATTTTGCTATGATGGAAGTCAGATTAGATTAGATTATCTAATCTACTTCCAGATTTACATGATAATTAGGTTATCTAATCTACTTCCAACTTGGTATAATAATCAGATTATCTAACTTCCATCTTTTGATGATAATTAGCCTAGGCAATATTTCTCTGCAATGCTGTGTAGTCAGAGTTTTGAATTTCAATTTCTGAAAAGTCTTTAAGATGACAACAATATCAATACCACCTTCCTCTGTTCTAGTAGGACCACCAAGCAAACAAAAAAACCAAAGCAACCAACCAAAACAAAACAAAACAAAAAACCCCAAAACCCCCACCAAACTAAACAAAAATCAAACCAAACAAAAATCAAACCAAACCAACCACAAAAAAAAAAAAACAAACCCCAAAACAAAACCAAAACAAACCAAAACCCCAACACATAACCTCCCCAAAAAGGCTTCAATTTCTTTTATCACGAATATAGAACAGTCTGATAGTTTGTAATGATACAATATCTCAAACCTAATACATGGAGTATAAAATAACTGTTTGAAGGATATGGAACAATTTCTTATGTTTTTGGATGGGGGGGGAAAGAGAAAAAAAAAGCCCATATGCTTGCAAGGTAAAATATGCAACATGCCTTAAAATTGCCAGTATTTAACAGTTTATATTATAGAATCATAGAATCATAGAATGGTAAGGTTGGAAGGAACCTCAAGGATCATCTAGTTCCAACCCCTGCCATAGGCAGGGACACCTCCCACTAGTACAGGTTACTCAAGGCCTCATCCAATCTGGCCTTGAACACATCCAGGGAGGGGAGCAGCCACAACCTCCCTGGGCAACCTGTTCCAGTGCCTCACCACCCTCACTGGAAAGAACTTCCTCCTAACATCCAGTCTAAATCTCCCCTCTGCCAGTTTAAGCCCATTGCCCCTTGTCCTGTCATTGCAGGACCTTGTAAATAATCCTTCCCCAGCCTTCCTGTAGGCCCCCTTCAGATACTGGAAGGCTACTATCAGGTCCCCTCGAAGCCTTCTCTTCTCCAGGCTGAAGAGCCCCGACTCTTGTAGCCTGTCCTCATAGGAGAGCTGCTCCAGCCCTCTGATCATCTTCGTGGCCCTCCTCTTTTTATGGGCTATTAAAGCCCATCTACAGTTCTTGGAACATTATTTTTTCCCCCTTGTCTCAGCACAGTCCCCATTGTAGGGAAGAGGAAATTTGGCTCTCATGCAAAGAATAACAACCAAAAAATGCCCCATTATTTGCATTGGTTTCACTGGCATTGCAAGTTTTCAGTGTTTCTCAGGATCAGGTCCCTATATTTTATGTTCATCTTCAGGGAAATATCTCTGTAAGTCTAATTAGTCTTTAACTTGGAAGTGACAGCAGGGGAGCTGTTCTTTCTGGAGAAGAGAAAACAAGCTTGCATCTGTTTTGCTCTCCAAACTAGCAGAGCTCTGCACTTAACGGAGGTAAAAACAAATGATGAATTTCATGTCCTCAAAAAAAAAAAAAACAACCCCAAAAAACCCACCCAAATAACAAACAAACAAAAAACCCAAACCAAAACCCCTCAGCCAAACAACAACAACAACAAAAAAAAAAAACGCAAAAAACCCAAACAAGCAAAACAAAACCAAAAAACAAAACACCAGACTCAAACAAACAGCAAAAAAAAACAAAAAAACCACTCCCTGAACCTAACAAACCCCTTTTTGCTTCAGTGCAGTTCTACTTGCCTAGAAGATACCAGAGATTTTTAGCAATGGAAATTCCAGTGGGATGGAATGGTTAACCCTCATACTGTATTTTCCAGTTCTGTTGTCATAAGCTGTCTCAGTATGCAATTTTCTCACCTTTTGCATTTCTTTTAGGCATAGTTCACATTTTTCTTCATTGTTTGTCCAGGTGGGCACAATTTGAGCTACATTCTTTCAAAGCAGATATTTGACTCTAGGATAGAGTAAGGAGAGAGATGATTCTTAAATGAAAGTTTGCCACAAAAACTTCATAAATATATTCATAAGTCAATATTACTGTAGATTCTCAAACCTAAAAACCCTAAAACTAAAAAAAAAAAAAAAAAAAAAAAAAAAAAANAAGAAAGGTAAAAGAAACACTGAATAGTATAGATTAAGAATTCAGTGGACATTTATGTAAATAATGTAATTGTGATTCCAACCTTGTTAGGTAGTACAAGAGAAATAGAAACATTGGACAGAGGAGGAGTAGTCCTTATGAACTGAAAGGAAATATATACGCATGCAGCATGATGGGATGAATGTTTATGGAAGATAATGACTCCTGCTGCCATTCTCTACAGAAAATAGATACCTAAAAAAACCAAACAAACAAACCAGTGTTTACCTACTCAGAAAGACCCACCACTGGCTTCTCAGGTCAAAAAATTTAGCTCTCGGCTCTAGTTAATCTGCACGGAGTATTTCTTTCTTTACTCTTTCTGCTAATTCAGAAGCAATGTAACCGTTTTCAACTCGGAATAAATATTATAAATACTCAAGAAAAGAATCCAAGACTCGACTGATCAATAAACCTACAAAGGCAGAATGCTCGGAGGAGTCGGGCAGGCAGATGAGCCCATCAAGCCGAGGGAACAATGCAGGCTGTAAGTGAACGCGGCTGTGGCCAAGAGCCTGATTGTGTCTCAACACAAAGAGGACTGAAGGGTGGCTTTTGTTTTTCTAAGCAGCCCATCAGCAGTTGAGGGGATCCACGGGGGATGAAAACCTTTCTCCCCGAGTTCCTTAAGGACTGTGAAATTCTTCCTGAGTTCGGTGAAACTAGTGTGGTGGAGGGAGGGGGAGTGAATAGGGAGGGGGAGTGAATAGGTGGCTCTGCTTACCATAGATCATAAAAACCTAATAGCTAGCAAAAGAACCTTGAAGGAAGCAGTAAATGTGACCTGGATTTAGCAGGTTTCCCTTCCTGGAATTACTCAGTATGATGAAAGTGCATGTGTAGAGGCTTCTGAAGAGAATCTTGATGTGGTGACTGTGCTACCAACTGTGTCCAGTTCTGGGCTTCCCATCTCAAGAGGGACAGGGATCTGCTGGAGAAAGGTCAATGGAGGGTCATGAGGATGATGAAGGGACTCTCTCTCTCTCTTATGAGGAGAGGCCAAGAGACCCACGGCTGTTTAGTCTGGAAAAGAGAAGACTGCTCATCAATATCTGAAAGGTGAAGGCCATGAGGATAAGGATGAGGATGGGGCTGGGATGCTTACAGTGCTGCCCAGTGCTAGGGCAAGGGGCAACATTTACAAGTTAGAACATCGGAGGCTTCACTTGAACGTAAGGAAAGACTTCTTTCCTGTGAGGGTGTCAGAGCAGCTGCCCAGAGGTGTTGTGTAGTCTTTGCCCAGAGGCTTTCAAAATCCATCTGGATGTGTTCCTGTGCAGCCTGACCTAATGGGGGGATGGACTAGATGATCTCCAAAGCTTCCAGGGTGATATAACTGACTGAATGAAGAGGCTTAAGTTGGTGGTAGTTAAGAGACAAATCTCTTTGCAGAGCTCTTATGAACACATTGTCATACCCTACAATCCTGTTGTGGCACAAGCTTTGTGCATGGTGAAGAGACACCTAAGAGGACAGTGAATCTGGAGATCTGTTTGTCACGGCCTACATCTCTCTCCTTGCTGAGGTGAAATCTCACCGTGAATTGAAAATGGAAGACTTATCCAGGCGAAAGTAGACCTTGACGAGGAGCCACTGGGACTGAAAAGCTTGGCTAGGCTTAGAAAGAGGGTTGCTTTGCAGCTACTCTTTCTAAGGATGGTATCTTCAGTTCCCCAAGTGCCCAGGGCCAGAAGTCAGAGGGGAAGTGGGGTAACATGCTACAAAGCCGAGTAAAATTTCCTGGGAGGCCCCGGATTCTGACCTCTCCTTTCAGGTAATTGGTTTCTGGAGCTGTGCAATTAGTCCTCTGGAGTTCTTACAGCGCCGTGGCAGACCTTTGAGTTTTGCCTGGGACACAGAATGGTTCCTTCAAGGCTGGAATCCCTGCAGAACTGCAGTGTGACTGAAGCGCCTGGGTAGCGGTTTGCAGCGTTGCTCCTCAGACCAGCCAGGCAAGGCGGGGGAGGTTTGGTGCCTCGCTTCGCTGCCGCAGGCACAGGCGCTGATTTAGCTCGTCTGTTGGAGGGGCCGCACACGATTCCAGCCACCTCTGATCGGTTTGTGGAGACCACACTTCGAACACTATAGTGCTCCCAGTGTGCTCTAAGGAATTATTAGGTCATACTGTGCGTCTAAGTCGTAATGCCTAGACAAGTTTTTTGTTGTTGATGTAGGGGTTTGTTGTGGTTGCTGCTGGATTTAATATTTGTTTTAGTGTTTGGTTGTGTTTTTTTTTTCTGTGCGTGGGGTGTGGGGTTTTGTTTGTTTGTTTGTTTTGGGGGGTATTTGGGGTTTTTTTGGTTGTGTTTTTTTTTCCTTTGAGTGCGGAGTGGGGGTTTTTGTTTGTTGGCTTTCTGTTAAAAAAAGTACTAACGATTCCAGGCTGCTTGAGGCTGAGCAGTTCCCTAGCTGGGGAGGCCTCGGGGCCTTCCTCAGAGAGCTGAAGGGGACAAAAGAGTGATGAGACTGGAGCTGGAAGGGCTGCAGAGTGCTCCGGCTGCTCCCAGACATAGTGGAGCTCAGGTCACTGCAAGCCATGTAGGTGCCCCAGGCTAGTGGTGGCCCTAAGGACTTGGCAGTGTGGTCTTTTCCAATAGTTTGAATTGGAAAAAAACTTCTAAGGTTATCAAGTCCAACCATTATCTAACTCTGCCAAGGCTGATGCTAAACCATGTCCCTCAGCACCACACCTCTGTGGCTTTGAAACACCTCCAGGGGTGGTGAGTCAGTCACCTCCTTGGGGAGCCTTTTTCAGCGATTAGTAACTTTCAGTGAATCTAAACCTCCCCTGGCACTGGGAAGTGGCTGGCTGGGTACAGGTTGTACCTGTGGCCCTCCCTAGATGGGCCTTGCGGCATTCCAGAGACCTCCTTCTGGGGGGCTTCTTGCATTTACAGTTGAGCTCCATGATCTTAAAGGCCTTGTAGAACCTAAATAAAGCTATGAAATCCATTGCCAGACTGGGTAAAAAGTTTCTTGAAGAAGTTAATTTCTTTTTTTTTAACTTTTCAAAGTTTTCTGTCTCCATTCTGCCAGTGCACCTGCATGTGCTTTCCTCCACTGCAGGGTTATGTCAGCCTTAAGATATCTCTGGCAGTAGTGTGCCAAGTTTCTTTTCCAAGGCTGAGAGAGCATAACATACTATATTTTAAAATATGACTTGCAGTTGCTAATGGAGGAGTAGATAGCTAGTGCAAGTGACAGGATTTGCTGGCCAGCAGTTTTTACATATTTTCCACAGCTGAGCTCCTAAGAGCTGCCACAGTGGTAGAGGCTGGAGATCCAGTACCTCATTTCTTGATTCTGACAGTTTGGTATTAATAGATTTCCAGCTGTCGCAGCCGGGAAAGCACTTAGCTTTTTGGAAATACAAATTCTAAGTAGATGTGAGGAGAAAATATGTACTTTTAATTTTATTACTCTTGCATCCTACATTTAAAGTTAGCTGTGTAGTATGACAGTATGTGCACAGCATAACAGAAGTTCATAGGCTCACAGAAGAGCTGTTCTAATACTGTTATATGGCATTATCATTAATGAGATACTAAAAAAGGTGCTATAGTTTTTATGTGTTGGCCTTTCCTATTAATGCATGTATTTATGTACATGTATTTTTTCTGCTAGCATGGAACAGGCTGCCCAGGGAGGTGGTTGAATCCTCATCCCTAAAGGTGTTTAAAAGACACAAAGATGTGGTGCTGAAGGACATGGTTTAGCTTAGAAGCACAGAATCACTCGGGTTGGAAGGGATTTCAGAAGGTCATCTAGTCCAACCCTCTGCAGTGAACATCAGGCATGGTAGAGTTAGATAGTGGTCGAAAGGATTCTGTGTGCTTAAATTCTATTTTAAGGCTTTTGTCTGAAATAATTAGGGCTGGTTTTTATCTAGTGAAAATATGCATTTTTGGAATTCCACTGTGAAGTACTCTTTGAAATACTCTAAATATAACAGGAGTTGTATAGACTGTCATTCAGCTTCTTAAACGAAAATGCATGTGGTGTAAGTGTAACAACTTGTAAATGGTGCTTCATAAACTGCAGAATTATCGCCTGTGTTTGGATTACAGCCAAGAAAGACAGACATTCTAACTAAGCAATAATGTGATTTCAGTGGAAACTGATTCTTTCAGAGCCTTGTGGTGATTGTTGTATGAGGGAATTTTGTTTGCTTGGGCTTTTTTAAATTTTTCTTTTTCTTTTTTTTTTTTTTTTTCTTTAATCTTGTGGTAGGTTGCAGTAAAATATCTGCTTTTATTTAACTTCTTTTTCTGACCCATTCAGGTGATGGTTCTTGACTTGCCTATGTTTTGTTGCCCTTGCCTGTCCATCAGTACTATTTTTCTACTGTTGCTTACTCAGATGGAAGAGCAGATTTGATCGATCTTCACCAGATATTAAACACTAAGGTTCAGCAGTTCCTGTGCAGTTTGTGGGGGAAGCAAAAGCTACCTGCTAAGTGTAGTGCCAGAAATGGAAAGTTAGGGTATGTTTTAATATAATGGTGAATAATAGGGGCAGGTTTTGGTCTGAAATGTGGGAGAAGATTGATGTAAACTGGGAAATGTGTGGATTGATAAGACACTGTGATGAATTTCTGAGAAAAGTAGGAGTCATGTCACTGGAGTAATTAGCCATGCTGTAGAAGCATGGCAAGTTGTCAAGATACTTGGTGCCAGCAGGCTTTTCAGCCCTTGCATTCCCCTTATGTCTGCAGCTGCCACATTTCAAGCTTAGTAATGGTTATTTGGGGAACTTTGGATGGGTAAAACTTGCTTGTCATCTCGAAATAGCTGGTACTTCTCCAGAAACCTGAACAGTGCCGGCTACAGGGATCATAGTGGAGTGAAGGCAGCAGTTCTGCAAGAGGAGAGCATCAGCATGGAGAAGCAGTATCAGTGCTTCCAACAGTTCCACTTCCAGTAGGCTGGGAGGGGTTGCTGTGGGGCTTATATGTAACTGAGTTACATATAAGTACAGAGGAGCCTTCAACTTGTGTATCATCTAACAGTCCCTGTGGAAGAGTAGGGTCTCAGAATGTGGTCCGGACAACTCTTCCAGCATAAGGCTTCCATCTAGGACCACTCAGAGTCTGAATATGAAGCTTTGAGCCTTAAGGCAAGAGGAAAAACATTGCAGTGTCAGGCCTTTGACTCTTTTTTGCTGTGATAACTTGTCTATAGTAGACCTTTAATGTTGTCATCTTAGTTTTTCCCAAAGTGCAATCACTTGCGGTTTTTCATGGGGACAGCTCAGAGCTTTAGGGAATGATAATCCAGTGAGGGATTTTGTGAAGGGCTGATGATGAGCTATGAAAGTATTAGGAGCCCATGAAATCCCCGTGACTGTTACACAAAGTGAAGTAGGTCAGCCTCAGTACCTACAAGAGGACTTCTTTCCTTTTACCTGCCAAGTGGGAATTGGAGGCCTGAGCCTGCTGTGAATTATGCCAAAACATGGAAGAAGCCTCCCAAGTGAAAAGAGAAGCTTAAGGCTCAGGCATACAAATTGTCATGCAGTAGCAAGCTAGGTAACTCAAATCTACAGGTGTGCTTTGATGAAAACTTAAATATAATATGATTAATTCTACTTTATCAACTGAAGAACCAAAAGTCTTAAGGAAAAAAAAATAAAAAAGGAAAGTTTTTTTTCCCTAAAATTCCAGTGCAAAAACAAAGTAATTTGAGTGCCTTACTGAAACTGTCTGACTGAAATACAATTTTACTTAGGAAGTGCTTTGTAGAAAGCATTATGAATATGACCATTCTTGCTTACAAATTCAAGGTGCAAATAAGTCTTTTCCATTTAATGCAGGGGATTTGAGAAATATATGCACAGATGATTGGTTAGTTACCTATTTCTGCCATCTCTATACTCTTGGTGAACACTTGCGCATTTAAAAATCCGTGTCATTCTAAGAGTAAAATATTATCTCCCTTACACAAGCTCAGAGAAAATATGGACCTGTTAAAAAGTAACTTACATTGGGACTTGAAAGCACTTGAAACTAAACTCTCAAAGTGAGAGTACACATGAGAAGAAAGTCAAGAGGTGGGAAGTACTGGCTTAATCTCTGTTTGGATTCTAAAATACTCAACGTTACCTTCGCTGCAACTGCAAATTATATTCTAAAATTTGAGGGCAAAAAAATTCACCATCCTGAAGTGACTAAACCTAAGGTTTGGTTGCACTATGTTTTCATACTACTCTTTCAGAACGTTTTCATAGTACTCTACTCCATTCTACTACTTAGATCCAAAATGCAGGTAGTAAAGAATAACATCTGGTGTTTGTAAACAATAGGTTTTGGGTTTTGGGTTTTTTTTTAATTTTTTTTTTTTCTCTGCTATGACTGATTACACTTGGAAAAAAATGGAGACTCACAACCCGGAAAAGTATGGAGATGTGGAAGAGCACAAGCTGTCATCAGAAGATCAAAGAGAAAACATACTCCAAATGGTGACCTAAGATGTTGGAAGAGTAAAATGTTTGAAAATACCTTTTGAGGAGAAACAGGCAGAAGTGTCTGGCAAGAGAAACTACTCAGGCCATTGTAGTCTCAGGAAGAACTTCACCAGGACAGGGTCCTTACCAGTGCACTGTGTGCAGGAGAAGCTTCACTTGCAGCTCAAACCTCATCCCGCATTGATGTAGCAAGGCTTACAAACGAGGTTTACAGGTGCATGCATTGTGGAAAGAACTTCCTGGCCCAGCACCAGGCCATGTACTGCAGGGAGCATCTTTTTGAGTGCCTGCACTGTGGGAACTGGTTCACACGCAGCTCCAGCCTTGTTCTCCACTGCAGGACTTGCAAAGGGGAGAACTCCTTTTTGTCCACAGAGTGTAGTCAGGAGTTCAGGAGAGCTTCTGAGCTGGTGGCTCACCTGGGATTATATGTGTGACTTTCATAGATCCGTAGAATGATTTATGTTGGAAGGTACCTTGAAGATCATCTAGTTCCAACTACCTTTGACCATGGCATCCCATGAGACCAGTTGCTCAAGTTGTGCTATCACTACAAGTCTTTGTAAAGTGTCCCTTCCTGGCTCTCTTGTAGGTGCCCTTCTGGTACTGGAAGGCTGCTATAAGGTGTCCTCAACCGGACAGCACACTAACTCTCTTAACCTGTCCCCATAGAGGAGGTGCTTCAGCCCTCTGATCATCTTTGTGGTCCTTCTCTGTCTGGATTTACTCCAATAGTTTGATGTCCATCTTATGCTGGAGGCACCAGAATTGGACACAGTGCTCCAGCTGGGATCTTACTGAGAGCATAGCCAAGGGAGAGAATCACCTCCCTTATCCTTCTGGTCACACTTCTTTTGATGCAGCCCAGCACATGATTGTCTTCTGGACTGCAAGTGACCATTACTAGCTTATGTTGAGATTTTCGTCAACTGACAGCCCCAAGTCCCACTCTTCAAGACTGCTCTTGAACCACTCTGCCCAGCCTGTATTTGCACTTGGGATTGGCCTGATCCAGGTGTAGGACCTCGAACTTGGCCTTGTTTATCTTCATGAGGTTGGCTTGAGCTCACTCCTCAAGCCAGTATGAGTTTTCCCTACAGTGTGTCAACTGGACCACACAGTTTGGTATTAGCAAGCTTGCTGATGGTGTCTCAATCCCACTGTCCATGTCTCTGAAGATGTTAAACAGCACTGGTCTCAGTATCTGTCCCTGAGGAACAACATTTTCACTGATCTGCATTTGGACATTGTGTTACAGATTGCAACTCCCTGAGTGCAACCATCCAACCATTTCCTTATCCAGCAAGCAGTCTACCAGATCAAGTCCATACTTCTCTAGTTTGGTGAGCAGCATATCATGTGGGACAGTATTGAAAGCTTTACACACATCCAGGTAGATTACATCAGTTGCTCTTCCCTTATTCACTGGTGCTGTAACTCCATCATAGAAAGCTACCAAGTTCACCAAGCATGATTTGCTCTTGGTGAAGCCATGTTGGCTAACACCAATCACCTTTTCTTCATTTGCTGTATGCCTTTGCAAGGACTTCAGGAGGATCTGCTCTGAGATCTTTCCAGGCACAGAGGTGAGACTGACTGGCCTATAGAATTTGTGGTGGCCTTTTGTGTCTCAGCAAACCAGAACCTCAGGCATAAAGGAAGAAACAGTCACTCTCTGTAGGACCACACAGCCTCGAATCATTTTTTGTTCATCTGAGGTGTCTTAAAGCTACGTACTGGTGATACCTAAGGGTACCAACAAAAAAAAAAAAAAAAGAAAAGTTATGTAATTAAGAGTCAGCCTTTAATCTGAAGAGCCTGGTTGGAAATACCAATTAATTGCTGAGGCATTAATGTCTTCTGTTCTAATGCATAAGCTTCTGTTGGGATGAAAATGGATGTTTATATTTATTTAACAGATAGAAAAGGGATGGGTTGCTGGCTGAGATGAGAACTAGGAGCTTTAATGATCCTGTCTTGGTTCTGAGTTCAGGTACAGCATGACCTTGTGCTAATTACTTTGTCTTTACAACTCATAGTTTCTAAAAAAATTGTTCTTTTCTTTTTTCTTTTAAGACATACTTTTCTTTTATACTTTCTGTCTTGATTTCATACAATACATGATTCTGGAGCCTGCCAGTCTCAACATGGAGAGCTGAAATACAAACTGAAAGACCAGTTGTGGAGAGCTGGCCACTGCTACCTGCAGGTAAATGACACCGGCCTGTTGAACAGACCACTATTTATTGATAGGTTTGTACATATTTCCCTTCCCTTTCCACAACCTGCTGACCCTTGAATCCACAGCTTATGCTCTCATTCTGGCAGGTGGGTTTTTACCATCTTGCTTCCTTCCTGGAGGTGTTCAAGGCCAGGTTGGACGAGGCCTTGAGTAACCTGTACTAGTGGGAGGTGTCCCTGCCTGTGGCAGAGGGTTGGAACTGGATGATCCTTGAGGTCCCTTCCAACCTTACCATTCTATGATTCTATGATCTTCTTTCCCGTCTGCTTTAGCCACACAGTATCTCATTAACATCACACTCCCAATCCTTTCTCATGTGGATTTGAAGGCCAGCAAAATGTTCCATTGTCTACTCCGTTGGGTTTCCACATCTCTCCCATTTTTTTTTTCTTAATTTTGAGTCCATGACAATAATATTATTCAATCCAGATTCAGATGTCATCTGGTTTTGTTTACACAGACAGACTCCAATCTGCACAATCAGCTTCAATTTAGCACAACCAATTTTTGTTCAGTTCTGGTTAATCTAGTTTCGTTATCACACCATTGGCCTCAGTTCAATGCCATCGATTTCAATTCAGTATGGCAGTCACTGTGATCAATCTTGGGTCTTTCAGCCTCGTGTGCATGGCCATCACAGTAATCAGCCTTCACTGGGCCATCTTCATTGAGGGCAGGGGGCTTTGGGTGCCTGGGACTCATGACAGTGGCAGACGGCTTGGCCTTCCCTCCCCTCCTGGGTGTCTTTCTTTATAACAGAGAAAGCCATCCCCCACTTCAAGGTCTGATACAGCATGCGTCTCAGCCACTCAACACCTGCTGGGTTGCAGCTGACAGTCGAGCTGGAGCTTCTCCTTGGTGACAAACACAAAGGCCAACCTAGTCTGGTCCTTGACTATGGTAAGAGGTGCTTGGTCAGCCCCAGTCCTTTCACCTGGTGTGAAGGTTTGGGAGTTCCCCACCCCCCCCCCACTTTGTAAAATGACCCAGACTAGCACTCAGTCGGCTGGAAGTTAAATGATGAAGCTATATTTACAGCTTTGCACAATGTACAGCAGATATTTACACTATATACACAATATTTACAGAAATATACAAGTAAAAGGTAATACAGCAACACAACTCCCCTCCCAGAAATCAGAGACCCCAGGAGGGGCTCCCAACCACCCTTCCACCTTCTCCCCACCCCTGTACCTTACCCCAAGGTTTGCCTTACGTGCAAGGTAAATTAGGAGGATCAGCCAGGGGGGTTAGAAGAAAAGTGGTTAGTGAGGATTAATCAGCAGAGGAGCCAAGAGCCCAGAAGCTGCTAGATTGCTCCAGCAGCTGCTCAAGCAAGCGACAGAGAGAGACTGACTTATCAATTGTTTTGGTTAGTGTTCCCAAACAATTCTCCAGCAAGCGTATGAGTGAAGTAGACATCATGATGTTTTCCTTTCACAGCCTATAGTGTAATTTTCTCTATTAAAATATTCTAATTAGCCTCAAACCAGCACACCTGGTTGTCAATGCAGAGCCACATCTGCATGATCCGATAACAAGCAGCTAGCATGGCAAGGCAGAGGCAGATCTACATGGGCAGAATAATCACAACAAAGGTGTAGCAGCGCATTAAAGGTGCTGGTAGCTGTGGGCTTGCTAGGAGTGTCTCATCTGTGTGTTAATTCCTGCATCATCAGATGAAACATTTCTGGTGGTGACGTGTAGAACTGATCTTTCCAGCTAATGGCATGGCTAATGGCTTCACTTTTCTTGCTGGTATCCACTAAGGTGTAGGTGACTAAACACATCCCTTCCCTATACTAACAAGCCTACTGGCCCTTTCTAAGCTGAATCTTCCTGTGTGATGTGTCCAATGAATGACTTTTTTTTTTTTTTTTTTTTTTTTAAAATTAAGACAAGGGTTTCAATGTATCACAAGCATGTTCAAATGTAGCCTGTGCTGTGATGATGTAGGGAATGTTTGTCTTGTGCTGAATCTGCCATGGCTGTGAAATAATTGTATATTACATACTGTGTAGGCAGGGCTGTTATCTGTTTTATTTTCTTTTGGCACTTTCATGATTGCAAAATAGCTCAACAAATGACTCCATAGGTGAGCTATTTCTTTCTAGCAGCTGCAATAGCCTGTATCAAGTTATCTTTTAAAAGGATCACATCTTTTTGTTTATCTACTAGAGAAAGCTGGCACCTAATCTAGTATATGTCTAATTAAATCTTGGTGTATATTGGGAAACTTAATCCCTGAACTCTTGCCAGTTTAGTTTTTGCCAATGTATTGTCATAACAACTGTTTCATGCTTCTAATCCTCTACATAACCCTTATCTTAAATCACTAGCATTGATATAAAGACCAAAACCATTCTGTAATACCTAAACTCGTTTATTTTACCTGTGCTAAAACTAGAAACCTATGTTAAACTAAAAGACTGTGTTAAAATTAAGCCATCGAATTAATTTCTTGCAAAAGGCAAGAAAAGGTTTTATACTACATAGTGCCCTTTTGAAATGTCATGGTATGCAGAAAAAAACCCCCTAAATTATTCAAACTAGAAGAGATAGAAAAGAACCATTGACCTATTAACTTACAAACAATTTATTCTAGTTGAAATTTCTCCAATCACAAAAATTTCTTTCTACCATTAGCAATATTTTACTGTTAAAAGTTTCTGTCATCTTCATTATATGACTCCTAACTGTCTGTCAGAGATGTAAAATCAGGTAGGAGGTAACAAAATATTGTTGAAGTAGTCAAGGGTAAATTTGACATGGTCCAGAACTCCCTTTTTCATTCTCGAAACTTCTCTTTGACTCCTTGGTGTTCAGCTAAGGTGAAGTAGCACTACAGTGGCAGAGAGAAATTCTTGGAGCAGGATGAGAGCATCTCTGAAAATCTGTTCAAAGTGTTAAATTCAGACTCTCAAAGGAGAATGCAGCATAGAAGCTCAAACTTATTACTCTGGATGTGTGCTGAACCAGAATTAATGTTTTCCTAGAACTAAAGGCATTCCAGGTCAGGAAGCATTAGTAATACATAGAATTTTCTTGCCAGTTTCTGAGGAATATTAGCTCTTTCTCTAAATAGCAGACTTGTGCAGGTCACTGTATTGCAATTAATTCAATAAAGATGGTTGATAATCTGTCAGTTAACTTAGGCTATGTAGAGAGTTTGAGGAGTGCTCAATATTTCATTATAAAGAGCAATTAGGATTAAAAAAAGACCCCAAAACCCTAATGAAGATATTTTCTACCTCAGAAAATACCAGTTTTAAACTAGTCTCTAACAAGCCTGTTTGTTTGATAAATTTCTGTGTAAATTCATTCATTGCTCCAGAACTACAGTTATCTAACTTCAGAGTTGCAGTTTCTTTTTCCATAAATCAATGCAAGACTGAGGATGTGGGACAGGGAAAAAGGGAGACTTCAATCGCTGGTATAAATCCACTCATGCTTGAGACAAAGGTTAGCCATCAACTGCTGTCTAATGGTGTCTCAGCTGGGTGACCTGCTGTCTGAAGTGATTGAACAGCTCTTTAAGGAAGTAACAGAAATGTCCAAACTCCTGTTCTTACCTGTGTGGATGATGTTATCTGCCTTTGGTCGTTTGGATAATCTTCTATTCAGAAAGAAAAGGACAAAAACCCCCATACAATCCATGGTCATTTCTATTACCCAAACTGGGGGATATTTTTCTTCTTATGGGATGAGATGCAAACTACCAATCAGTCCTCAAGATAAATGCTAATAAAACTTAAAGGCAAACATTGAGGGAGAGAAAAATTAATTCCATAGTGGAAATTGCCTAAATATACTATTAGGAGTGGAGATAATGTAGGTCATGAATGACTCTTCTTTATCTCTTTGTGCAATGGGCGAGTAAGGGGCATTCAGGCTGGAGAAGAGAAGGCTCTGGGGACAACTTCTGGCAGCCTTCTGGTTTTGAAAGGGGCTGCAGGAGAGCTGGAGAGGGACTTTTGACAAAGTCATGGAGTGACAGAACGAGGGGTAATGGCTTCAGGGTGGAAAAGCTGGGGTTAGATTAGACATGAGAAAGAAATTCTTCCCCATGAAAGTGGTGAGACACTGGAAGAGGTTACCCAGAGAAGCTGTAGAGGCTCCAAGCCTAGAAGTGTTCAAAGTCAGGTTGGATGGGGCCTTGAGCAAGCTGGCTTAGTAGGAGGTGTCTCAACTCCCATGGCAGGTGTCTTGGATCGAGATGATCTTAAGGGCCCTTCTGTCTGTTTTGCTTTTTAACTATAGTAGTAATGAATAGATTAATGTATAATACCAAAAAATAATGCCCACAAGTGTGAAAAGACTTTGAGCTTTCTATGCAGCTCTTCAGTGGTTAATTTTTTTTTTAATTAAGTACATTTTCTGATAACTTAAATCTTTTCATTTTAGTTCCCAGCTACCACTTCCACGTGTGCTTTTTAAAGATTTGCTCTTCCAAATGACACTTACCAAATTAACTTCTTCCAGAAAAAGATTCCATGAGGTAGTCTTGCTCAATCAACCTTGTTTCTTGAATTGCTTCCTTATCTATGAAAATGCAGTTACCACTTTTGATTACTCTTAGATAATTAATGACAAAAGTGCTCAATTTATTAAATTAAGTAGCTTTAACTCATACTGCCTTTTGATGCACAATCTTAACTCCAATTAAAACAGCTTTTGCTTCACTTGCTGAAAGTCAATATCCCCTTTTTATTTCTGTATCATGGACCAGATGCTAAAATGATGTAAAGCTTTTGGATTCTTAAAACCAGTTTTGCGATCAGAATGTTTGTAGCTTTTAAGATCAAATATATCTGATTGCCAGTAGGTTGAGGGAGGTTCTTCCCATCGACTCTGTCCTGTTGAGACCACACCTGGAGTATTCTGTCCAGTTCTGGAGAGACAGGAAACTACTGGAAAAAGTCCAATGGAGGCTACAAAGGTGCTGAAGGAACTGGAACATCTCTCTTATGAGGAGAGGTTGAGAGATCTGGGGCTCTTTAGTTTGGAAAAGAGCAGACTGAGGAGGAATCTACTCAATGATGATCAATAGTCAAAGAGTAGAGGTCATGAGGTTGGGATTGGGTTCTTTTGAGTGGTAGCTGGTAATAGGACAAGTGACAGCAGGCACAAACCCAGATTTTTATTAAACATAATATGGGACTTTGAATGAAGAATAATATTGAAACTTGAGTAAGAAGGGAAAAGGCAATTTTTAAAAGGCTGCAAAAGAGAAGATAAAGGAAATCCATTAGGTTGAAACATAGACTCATACAATGGTTTGGATTGGAAGGGACCTTAAATACCATCTAGTTACAGCTTTCCTGCCATGGGCAGGGACACTTCCCTGACCAGGTTGCTCAAAACCTCATCCAGCCGGGTCTTAAACACTTGCAGAGATGAGGTGTCCGTAGTTTCTCTGGGCAATTAGAGCAGGTCTTCTGACCTGGAAAGGTTCCAAGGACAGCACATCTCCCACTTCTCTGGGCAACCTGGTCCTTGTCTCACCATTCTCACTGTCAAACACTTCCTTCCTTTCTAGTCTGAGTATCCATCTTTTAGTTTAAACTCATCAATCCTTGTCCTGCCGTAACAGGCTCTGCTCAAAAGTCTGTCCCCATCTTTCTTAGCCTCTTTAATTCCTGAAATCCACAAATACCTGTACTGTGTGCCGTTCTGGAGCCCCCAGCACAGGAAGGACATGGAAGTGTTGGAGTGGGTCCAGAGGAGGGCCACAAAGATGCTCAGAGGGCTGGAGCAGCTCTGCTATGAGGACAGGCTGAGAGAGTTGGGGCTTTGCAGCCTGGAGAAGAGAAGGCTTTGAGGAGACCTGATAGTAACCTTCAGTATCTGAAAGAGGCCTACAGGAAAGCTGGGGAGGGACTAATTACAAGGTCTTNCTCCCTGGAGACTTCTCTTCTTTACAATATAGATATACTTCTCATTTACATTAATGGAATCTATTAGAACTCCAGTGGATGTTCTCATTCACAAGTGGTTTTGAATGTTCATGTGAGTAACTCTCATTCTGTGCATCAGATTTGAGATGTGTGTGGCCCTGGATGGGAAAACCTAGTGCCTGAGGCCCTGTATCTCTGTTCCATGTGAATAAATCAGGTCCTTAAAGGGAGGAAAGGGAGTCCTAACTATCAGTTTTATACAGTAGTGGTAAGAGTAGTACATGTTTTCTGTCTAATTTGTTTTAAATTACTTCTGAGCAGTCTGTTGAGGAATGGAGAACTGAATGGCTGAGTGTTTATGCGTGTTGACAGTGGGTACTTAAGCAAATGTATTGCTGGAGATTAGAAGTTACGATTGAAGTCTGTGGAAATAACATACTGTGAAACTAATATCCTGATTATGAGGCCCAAAGGATCTCGTCGCAGTTGGAGTCTTGTTGGAAGGAATTTCATCAAACTTCATTTTAACTAAAAACAAACCCACAAACTCACAGGCTTTGAGCCCACTATGATGATTGTGTTCTTCGTCCTGGAAGTTTTCACTTCATAGAAACATAGAATGGTAAGGTTGGAAGGGACCTCGAGGATCATCTAGGTCCAACTCCCTGCCATAGGCAGGGACACCTCCCACTAGTACAGGTCACTCAAGGCCTCATCCAACCTGGACTCCAACTCCAGGGAGGGAGCAGCCACAACCTCCCTGGGCAACCTGTTCCAGTGCCTCAGCACCCTCACTGTAAAGAACTTCCTCCTAACATCTCTTAGGAAATAGCAGTTCTGTTACTATTGTTCAGTTTGTCAGAAGCTAACCTGTGTGAACATTTATCTTTTGGTTGCACATTTTGGGACCTTTTTGTAACCTTTGTCTTGACAAAGCCTATCTTGCTTCTTTCCAGTTGCAGAATTCCTAGAACCAATGGATTGTTTTGGTTGGAAAAAACCTCTAAGATCAAGTCCAACCATTGACCTAACACCACTATGTCCTTTAAACCATGGCCCCAGGCATTTTGTGGAAACATGTTGTTTCAATGCCTCCAGTGATGATTACTCCACCACCTCCCTGAGCAGCTTCTTCCAATGGCTGAACACTCTTTCAGTGAAGAAATTTTTCCTAATATCCAAACTAAATATTCCCTAGCAGAACTTGAGACCAACCCTCACTTCAATTCAATCTCTTTTCAGGCAGCTGTGGAGAGGCAGAACATGTGCCCTCAGCCTCCTTTGCTCCAGAATAAATAATCCCACTTTCTCCGGCTACTCCTCACAAGACCTGTTCTCCATGCTAGACAGATCTGGGCATCTTCACACCCATACTCAAGAATTCAAGTGCTGCTCTGCAACAATACTGACTGAATTCAGCTGTTGGATGATTTGTAAGTGAAAGTGTGTCTCCAAAGGAGAACAGTTTTCTGTAATGTTGTCTGAAATTACTTAGATTTGATTAAGTTACTGCCAGAACAAAGTACATTTTCTACGCATCAATCATTAGAAATAAATGTCTATTTTTAATTTATTTCTAATAAGTAATCCACCCTGTGAGTGATTGTTCTTTGTTTATGGATGACTGCTAGAGCAGCTTGAATTTTATAATAATTCATGAGAAATTAATAAGCAGTCATAATGAATAAACTTAGGGACAGTTTAATGACTATTCATCAGCAGTTCATGCACAACAAATCCAAATGTTTATCAAAGATGTTCATAAACATAGTGCACAAGCAGCTTTAATGAACTGATAAAGAACATTAATGAACATTCATTATGAATTTCCCTTTGCTGAGACTGACATCCTCAGAGGAGATCTAACATTTTCAAATTGTTTTCCTTTTAAAGAAAAGAAACATGCATGTTTAAAAAAACCCAAACAAACAAAAACCAAACCTGGTATGTTGGATAGGAGTAAAAATAAAATGTGGATTTAAGGTTTTTTTTCTTTATTGAGACCAGGAAGAAGTTGTGGAATGTAGGAACGTAATCTCTTGTCATGATCCATGTGAGGGCATCCTCAAAGACTATTTTTGCCAGAAGTATGGCAGGTATTTATAAAGTTGTCATCACCTGCTTTCTGGGTTGGTACCTTCACCATGGATTTCATGATTGTCTACTTCCTACAGAGCATAGAAAAATAGAAATGTAGGGCTGCATTCTGTGAGCCTTTTGGAGAAGGGAAGATTTGAGCTGAAGCAGAAAAGTAGGAAAAAAAGGGAGGAATATTTAACATGTCACAGAAGGGGAAATTCTTTCTAGAGTTGCATCTGGATCCCAAGGAATATCCTCAAGGTCAGAATCACAGAACTGCAGAACTGTTGATGTTGGAAGAGACCTTTGATATCAAGTCCAGCCTCTTGCTTAGAGCTCACAATCTCACTGCTACTGCTAAGCCACTAAACCATATCTCTGCCCCAGATCTGTGTGCCTTTTAAGTACTTCCAGGGATGGTGACCCCACCACCTCCCTGGGCAGCCTGTTCCAATACCTGATAACCCTTTCTGTGAGGAAATTTTTCCTAATATCCATCGGGACAGCACAATCAAAGATAAGAAGTACATCAACAGGGGTCACTAAAGTGAATATGCAGGAATGTAGCCTCTAACATCTCAAATGTTTGAGGCTGCCTGAAGGATATGGGGGAAATGATAAGGAACTTGACTTATCCTTAAATGGACTATCCCACTGCTGCTGTCAGAGACAGAATAAACACCAGTGATCTGAGCCATCAGAGCTTTTCTGATGTTCTTAGATGATGTTTTCAGTGAATAAAGAGGTTAATCTTTGGGAGCTCTGTGAAAGATATTTAAGTTAGAACATCAGAGAGTCGATGGCCAAGAGACTCTGATTATTATTGCTTTCACACTCTGTGCAATGCTGGCTGGAGGATTTACGCTGACACGTGTCCTTCAGAAACTTGTAGTATTTTATTTCACATTTCAACATTTAATTATAACCTAAAATGTGGCAAAAAAAGCCTTGAACCTTTTGTTCTGTATTTCTCTGTTGTCAGTGACTCTGTGCTTGAAGAGCAGTGTACATTATGCCTACAGAAATATTTTTCTGTTAATATATTTTTTTTAAAAGTTTACCTCCTCCCCCAATCACTATCACCACTGCATTTATGGAGGAGTTGCTAGCATTTTTGCTCTTTTACCTGATTAATTTAGAGGACTTTACATACCAACACAATTTCAGATAAACCTGTGATGATGGCATATTGTCCACAAGAGATATCAGAGATATGAGCATCTGCAGCTGTGGAATGGTAGGTGAGAAATAAAACTCATGGAGGAAGAACTATGGAGCTGGCAACTGGGTTTTGGAACAGTATGAAGAAAATGCTTCCCCATTTACTTCCATGTTGTATCTCCTGCTTTCCTTACATAGAATCCTAACGCAGTAAAACAGACCAAAACAGTTGTGCAAGATCTCTGAGAAGACCTATGAGCACATTGGCAATCCTATTGGATATCTGAAAGAAGACCTCCTAAGTTACTCTCTTCCCAGAAAATTCTGTGCATTAAATTCTGTCTTAAATGTTAGAAGAAGTTTTATTTCACAGAATAACAAAATGGTAGGTGTTGGAAGTGGCCTCTGGAGATCATCTAGTCCAATCCCCTTGCTAAAGCTCAGCCACCTAGATCAGGTTGCACAGAAATAGGTCTCCAAAGAGGGGGTCTCTGCAACCTCTCTGGGTAACCTGGTCCAGGGTTCCATCACACTCAATGTACAGAAATTAAATCTCCTGGGTTTCAGTTTGTGACCATTGCTTCTTGTCCTATTCCTGGGCACCACTGAAAAGACTCTGGTCCCTGACTCCTTTAGCTACTGATAAGCATTGATAGGTCTCTCAGTCTACTCTTTAAGGCAGACAGACCCAGATTGCTCAGCCTGTTCTAGTAAGGGAGATTTATTCTCTACAGTCATCTTTGTGGCCTCCACTGGACTTTCTCCAGTATCCACTGGACTTCTCACCTATCACAGAAACAGAATGTTAAGTAGGAGACCTTCACTGCAGCAAATTAAAACTACAGGTTCAGGAAACTTTCTCACTTTCTCAGTTTGTATTTTTGATTATGAGTGTATCTTAAATGAAAATACATTGGAGATCCAGTGAGAAGCAGAGTAATCTCTGTTCACATTCATGACATCCAGCTATGAGTTCCATGTCATGTCTAGTAACTGACTAAAGTTTCACCAGCACAGCAGATGAAAGACTCTCTAACTCAACGCTGGTTTCTTTTCGCAGCAAGTTAAAATGCTATGCTTGGCATATTAATCACAGTTTCATTGCAGAAGCATTGGAGGTCAACTGAATAAAATCACATTTATCTGCAGAGGAACAAAACATTATTCCTTCAACTGGGATATGCTTTTTTTAATCTCTAATTCATAGTTATTGGAATAAGATGAAAGCTGTACTAACCATTGCCCTGAATTTGCTTCACATAGAGAATGACTGAGCTGCTTCTGGTTTTACTACTATGAAGAACTCTACATTTATTCATCTAACTCATTATGCTCAAAGTCTTCTTACAGGCAAAAAGGGAACTTACTTAGATAAAGGCAAGAATTTATTAGTAGCAGTGTAATCTTAATAGTCTAATCAAGAAATTAGTATCAGTCCACATCTGATTATTAAAAAAAAAAAAAACAAACCACCAAAAAACCCAAACCCAACCAACCAAAAAGGCAGAATGGAAGTCTCAGTTAATAGCAGTTAAAACTGTTGCACGTGGATTTGGTAGTAGCTACCCCTTGTCCTGGCATTACGCTCATCCCGATACCGTCCTTCTGGGTACTAAGGTTTGTAGGGTTAGATAATGGTTAGACTGGAAGATTATGGGGAAGCTTCTCAAGAATGCCATCACTTAAGAAAAGAAGCTTTTTATGCAGTGCATATCCCAGATTTGGAGAGGTTGGATCAATGACATAACTGTTCATTTTTAATTTCATCTGGAAGATCCTGACTATCTCCCACAAAGTGTCACCTGCCATATGTATCATTGTTTCTGTCTCTGGCACCGTGCCTGCAGTATAACATGTCACAAAGAGGTTTTTTTTCCCTGAGTTGTGGAACAAATCAGAGGTAGACAGGCATTTAAAAACAGATTTGAGCTGCTGTATTTTGCAAGTAGAGTGCTAAACCATAGCAGCTTAAAGCAATGTGATGAGAGCACTCTTATCACTGCACACTGCTTAATTCTGATTCACCATCATGCTACCTTTAAAAAGTGTTGAAAAGAAAGAAAAAGAGCTATCATTTGGTACAGGTTTGTAATATCAGAAATGCTGAATCATGGATCCAAATAAGCTCTGTGTATAAAAATGTTACATGTTGAATGGGTTAACTCTGTATCACCTGGAAACTTCTACAGGTTGCCACTTTTTTTCACTGATATCTTTTTGAAATGTTTAAAAGATAAGTATTGGATTGAGTTTTATTGAACAGTCATGGCATTTTGGACCACTTTCAGAACTAAAACTGAATATATAGATTCATAGAAGATTTGTACAATGGTTTGTGTTAGAAGGGACATTAAAGACTATCTAGTTCCAACCCCAGGCATTGACAGGGATACCTTCCACTAGACCAGGTTGCTCAAGGCCTCATCCAACCTGGCCCTGAACACCTTGAGGGAGGTGGCATCTGTGACCTCCCTGGGCAAACTGTTCCAGTGAAGAATCCTTAATTTAAAATATTAGTTAAAAATATTTCTCAATTTAGTATCTTCATTAAAAAGAATTCTTAATTTAAAATTCTAACAACCTTTCCTTTCTTACGCTTCTGTGAGGGAACTCAGGTGTTCTAGTAAGACTTACATTTGGATGGGTAGTTTTGATAACAAAACCCATGAATTATAAGAATGAAAATAAATAACTTAATGAAGTGGAAGGAAAACCACTTCCAAGCTACAGTACTCAGTACTCCAAGACCCTGAGATTGTGTTAGTGACACTAAGTATGTGTGGTGGAGGCACAGATAAAAAGAAACACTAAAACTACATAGAAAGAAATCTTGAGATTGATTCCATGAACAGTCAAAACTTTTTAGCTGGGGATTAGAAGTTAATAACACATCATAGTAAAGTACTACTGGAAAGGTAGGCAGGGATGGGGCAGGGATGCCACCCAGATGGACCTGGACAGGCTAGAAAGGTGGGCCCAGGCCAACCTCATGAGATTCAACAAGGCCAAGTGTAAGGTCCTGCACCTGGGTAGGCACAATCCCAAGCACAACTCCAGGCTGGGTGGTGAGTGGCTGAGAGCAGCCCTGAGGAAAAG
>VWZE01026306.1:136933-173141 GCA_013396675.1 Eubucco bourcierii
GAGGTGTCCCTGCCTATGGCAGGGAGTTGGAACTAGCTGATCCTTGAGGTCCCTTCCAACCTTACCATTCTATGATTCTATGATTCTAGGTATTGTCCATAGGTCGATTAAAGAAGTATGTTTCTCAGACTTGAAAAATAGACAGTATAATATAATTTAAATAATAGAATTCTTTGACATTTCTCACTGTAGAAGTAAATCTTTTAAGTAGGGGCTGATAGCAACAGTAAAGAGAAGCCTTTCTTTGAGTTATGATGAAACTGCATGAAGGGAACAAAATCTCCACGTGAAAAAAAAAAAAAAAGAAAAAAAAGAAAAGAAAAAGCAATAAAATAGAATAAGCTCTTACCTACTCCAAATAAGATTGGCAGTCTTTATTTTGGGGGTAAGAGAAATATAGGATAAGTGCTTCTGAAAGAAGAAATCCACACAGAACCTTCACAGGGCAGGGATGTGGGCTTTCTGATAATCTCACAGGAGGATTAGTGAAAATCTCTGTGGGCTGAAGAAATTAGGTGATGTGAAAGAAGAAAGAAAAACTAAAGTAGTTCATCACAAGGAGAAAGAAAGAAAAACCTCTCCTCAGAGGATATGCTTTAAAAAGATGTCTTTTCAGGTCTGAAAAAAAAAAAATTAAAAATCAGATGCATGCCTCTCTGGGGCAAACCAAGACAGGAAAAAACACTGCAATTGCTAATTGAAAAATAAATCAATCTGAGGGCACTATCAGTTTTGTATATGTTTCCTAATTTTTGAACATACTTGGATTTTGTGACCTTTTTTGAGTTTTTGTTCTTCCTGATTCACTATTCATATCAAATATCAAACATATTTTGTATTTTTGAGATGATTTGTTAGTAGTTAACTTACCTTTCTTGTTCTTGAGACAGTGCAATCTTAAGGAGGTAAAGCTGGGGTGTTATTCTTACTTTCACCTTGTCCTGTGGGTCCACTTTCTTCATCTGAAATGTCCTGATAGCTTCTTTATTCCAGATATAACTTCTTTGTTGAAGTTAACTTGAACATCAGAAGTTTCATCTAAACATGAGGAGGAGCATGGGGTGGGAAAGCGTTGGAGCAGGCTGCCCAGAGAGGTAATTAGAGTCTCCACCTCTGGAGATATTCAAAACTTGCCTTGATCTGTTCCTGTGTGACCTGCCCTAGCTGAATCTGCCTTTGAAGGGGTGTTAGACTCAATGATCTCTAGAGCCCCTTCCAGTCCCTACTATTCTGTGATTCTGCAGTTCTGTGAAAAGTGAGGGAATTTGTTTCCTCTTGACATCCAGAGTGCCACGTTTTCTACTGGGTGCATGTTGTGCCCTCTAATATACGCTGACATTCTCACTTCATTTGGCTTACTGATAGGTTCTTTGCTATATGCTGAAACTTCCACAAGAGAAATTAAAGGAAATTGGAAGAGTGTTCATTGAAGAGGTAGGAGATGCTGGATCAGATGCCCACAGGAGAGGGGAACAAACTGATTCTCAGCCATGAACTGCTTGCTGATCAGTGGTCTGAAATAATCTAACCACTTCTTTAACTAACATCTTATGTGAGTCTTTATTCTCATAGAAGTGTTCAGAGATACAAAATCAATTGATTAACTCACTAATTGCATCATTGAACTTGTAAATTTTCAATCTTCATTCTTCTTCATGATTTTTTTTTTTTTTTAAAGTATTTCAGATACAGGTGAAGAGGACAGAATGAATGACAATTGATAATTTAAGCACAGACTACATCTTAGTAAAATGAAGGGAGCACAGTTAAGTAGTTGAAGTCCACTATTTAATGGAGACATTTTATTACACAGATATTGCTCTTTTAAATGTTTCTATTGAGTCTTTCTCTAATATTCTTCTAAAATGATTGAAATCTGTAATCATTATTGGGTAGGTTTTGGGTTTCTTTTTTTGATTGAGGAGGGTGCATGCACAATCTCAATCCTCTGTGAATTCATTTCAGTCTAAGATTTTGCTCTTTCCTGTGACTACCCTGCTGTGCTTCCTGATTAGTCTCAAGATTATGTTTTATCAGGTTTCTAGGAAGAAAAAAAAAAAAGAAAAAAAAAAGGAAAACAAGAACAACACAACAGCATTTTCAGAAATGTGTCATTCATTCACCTTGAACAGGCAATGGCAATAATCTTATGTGGAATCAGTCTTCTTGAGGTTTGTTTTTTTTTTTTTCCTTTAAAAAATCTATGTGAAGGGTCAACTGTGAGCTTTTCAGCAGGTCTGAGGAACTATTCACATATTCATCACATTGTTCCATATTAACACCACCTGGAGAAGCAGTGAGCAAATCCAGAAATGTTTGATGTGATGTCAGTGCTCTTGAAATGGATCAGAACTTTCATCTCAAACCTGAACCTGAACCAGAGGTTAGTATTAAAATGATGTACTGGGGTGATGTGGTGTAATTTCTCTAGCTATAATAAAGTATTCTCAGTATTTATATATATATATATATTCATGGCATTAGAAGCAATTAATAAATCAGTGGGATCAAGTAATTGCTATGGACTTTCCAAAGAACTGGCCTGTCCGTGCAGTCCAGAATATTTCCTGATGTTGAGGTCTGGTTTCTAAAGTCTGCCACCTGCAGTTCTGGATTGGTTTAGAGCTTTCAGCAGAGTCAAATTGTTCTTTAGAGAAAATCATTCAGCAGTATTTCCTGGCATGGTCAGGTTGCTTTTGGCTTCATTTACTGAAGAGAGATACTGTAATGATGTTTTTGAGGTCTCTTCTCTAGGGCCAGCTATTGGTATGTCAACAGACAGCTACATGACTTTCAGCTAATCTTCTTTTGATTTTGTTGCATTATATGCCATCTCCAGACCAGTAGCAATCATACTTTTGGTTTGTGGTAGGAAAATAATATCCCTTTATTTCTCCCTCACCCCTTATCAACCATAAAAATCCTTTGGCTTACTAAAGTCTGAACTGTTAGAAAAACAGAACTACATTTCCCCTTTAGCCAGCAGAAGAGAGAAAGCTAGAGCCCTCCTTACTCCTCCTTTTCAGTGTGACCAAGCAACAAAGGGTCCAAGTAATGCTAAGCTTTCTTAGATACAGTTACACCTTCTCACAAAGAAAAGGATTGATGCTGCTACATCCCATGAAGCTCACACAGTGAGCAGTGAAAATGAAGTCTGATTTGCTCCTGCCCTGTAAGGCAAACACACAGGTAGTAAAAATATTCACATCAAAAATGTGATACTTAACTAGTCATTCTCTGAGCTCTTCTTTACTCTTTATGACACAGGAGTTTTAAATGGGGTTTTTCACCATCCTGCTTTTCCTGCAGCTGCATGTTGCATGCCAACTTTAAGTTTGTGCTGCTAGAGAAAGGGTCAAAATGTGTTCCTTTCTCCTAGGTCAGAGTGGCAAACCACTTAGCTGAAGTTTTCTCTTACTGTAACTGAAGGCTGTGGAATTTATGCACAGGGCTTTGCTACAGACCCATTTTCTCAAGCTATTTTTTACTAGTATGTTCATTATTGCCTAGTTTTTTGGGTTTTTTTTTTTTTTGAGTGTACCCAAAATAACCTATTTTTTGTCAAGTTACTGTCACTTCTAAAACATCTGCTGTAGTAAAACATAAGTGCTGTATTTCTTGGGGGACTTACAGAGTTTCATCAGTTCTGCCTTTGGTACAATCCATATTGCCTTTAAAGGACTTGTTGCCTGGGATGTGGCTTAAAAAAGAGTGGATCATTCTTTTGAAAAGCTTTGATCACTGCAGTCATATTGTTGCACCTTTTATCTTGCTGGTACATTGATTTTAGCCAAAGATTACCTTTCATGAAATTCTGAACTTTAGAAACCCCTCAGTTTCAGGAAAAAAATATTCTGTGAAACATCTGAAGGCTCAGGTTTGATCTTTTTATGTGCATATTACTTCTAACTTATTTTCTGTGGGACAGTTGTATAATGCTTATGCTTCTAAAACATGAATTACTACTACTATGGAAAAAAAGAAGAGAATTTTAAGGTATATAAAAATAGTCACATTGTTCTGCCTTTCAGTTGTAAGCTCCTTTTATTTGTTAATTAGTTAATTGGGCAAACAACTTGCTATAAATTTTAATATGTATATTAAAAAACAGGATTCATGGGGTGAATATATACTGTGTAATTCTGATTTCTTTGTTTTTCATTATTTTCTGTTCTTTGGTATTCTCTAGAAACATCTTAACTGCACTACATAACCCCTTCTTGTGTTTATTAAACAAAAAGTTTTTATTATTTTAATTATTAATGACTATAATAATATTATAAATAGCATTTTTAAACCAATTATGCATTTACTAGCAGTAATATACTGAAAGAGAAGGAAATGTATATTTATCTGCAAGGTAAATTTCTTTCCTGCAAGAGTGATCAGGCATTGGAACAGGCTCCCCAAGGAGGTGGTGGAGTCTCATCTGTGGAGGTGTTCAAGAAATGTGTGGACATGGCACTTTGGGATATGGTTTAATGGTCATGGTGGTCTTAAGCCAATGGTTGGACTCAATGATCCTAAAGGTCTTTTCTCTCCAAAACAATTCTATGAATTTGTGATTCTGTGAGATGTGAAGAGTGTGCTACAATTATTGCAACACTGTGTAATTTCTGCTATACCTGTATGACAAGCTAACTAGACATAAGATGATAGGAAATTTTTGAACCCCAAGATTCTAGTCTACTCCTGTGTTGCTGAATTTGTGACACAGAGCTTTGTGCCACTGGCACTTCTGAATTTGCCAACAGAAATAACCAAGATGTAAATAATCAAGACATACATTGATTAAAGCTTGAGGAGGATAGATTTAGACTGGATATCAAGAAGAAATTCTCTACAGTAAGACTGGTGAGACATTGGAACACATTTCCCAGGGCGGTCATGGGTGCCCACTTTCTGGAGGTGCTCAAGACCTTCAACAACCTGGTCTAGTGGAAGGTGTCCCTCCCTGTGTCAGGGGGTTTGGAACTAGATGATGTTTAAAGTCTCTTCCAACCCAAACCATTCTATGAGTCAGCAAAATCTGTTAGGCTTACTATCTAAATTCTAGCGTACCATAAAATGACAGGAGCAAACCTTCACATTAATTCTTCTCTTAACAAAATAAAGGTGAATAAAGTTGTTCTGCAAAGGCACCGTAAGAATATCTTGCAGTGCCTTGTCTGGCAACCTCATCTGAATTAGAGATCAAAGAATTGTCTAGATTGGAAAAGATCTATAAGATCATAGAGTTCAATTATTAGCTTAACACTGACAAGTCGTTCACTAACCCATATCCCCAAGCACTACATCTGAACTACTCTTACATACCTCCAGGGATGGTGAATTCAGCACCTCCCTGGAGAATCTGTTCAATGCCTGATAACACTTTCAGTTAAGAAATTCTTCCTAACATCCAATCTAAACCTCCCTTGATGCCATTTTTTTCTTGTTCTATCACTTTTTTAAGTCCCTCTGAAAATCCTATCCCTGAAGTCTTCATTTTAGCCAGGAGATGTTCCCAGAGCCTAGCTGAATGTGGGAAGTATATGGGACTCTCTGGGGCACTGAAATTTCACAGCCTACACCGTGGCATGGACAGATTAATGCCTTGGGTTTACATTTCTGAATAAATTCCTGTTCTTGAGTCTTTCTTTTCTGAGAGTGTCTTGAATCTATACATCATACTTATGCCTAGAATGACACAAGATAGAGTTTTGCTTTATATCCTCATTGTCTAAGGTTCCCTTAGTAATGCTGGACATAAACTGTCTGAACAGAGGGAAAACCCAAACACTGGTTTAGGCTACATCTAAGTCTTACTATCAATCAGATTCAATTTCTTCATTAAAAGCAACCTGTAAGATTATTTTATCCTATCTTTATTGATGATATAAAAATGCATGATCACAGGTAGAGCTGAGACATTGGCTTCTTCCATGCTTGTTCTAAAATCTAGCTAAAATCTGAGCACCAGTTGAAAGGAGATGAATCATGTGTTGTTCAATTGTGAAACAATCTTTGACGAAAATTAGTTTAGAAAACTTTTGCAGCTGTTATTCTGGTTTGTTGTTGTTGTTGTTTTTTTTTTTTCTTTCTTTTTGGAGGGGTGGTGCTGGAGCAATGCATATCAGATCCAATTTTTCCATGAAGGCAGAGTAGCTTTATCTAAGTGCTCTGGCTCTTTCGGCAGTGGATTTTACAATTACGAGATACTACTCAGAGCATTAATTTTTGATTCTACTGTAAGTTCATTTTTCTATAGTTTGCTCCCTGTCTTCAGCTTCACCATCAGAAACCAACATTTTGCTAAGCAGTATTAGCTCCTCTCCTTAGTCATTGAGTGTCTTTGTTTGCCTACTATATTTAGAATCATAGAATCCTAGAATGGTAAAGTTGGAAGGGACCTCAAGGATCATCTAGTTCCAACCCCCTGCCATAGGCAGGGACACCTCCCACTAGAACAGGTCACTCAAGGCCTCCTCCAACCTAGCCTTGAACACCTCCAGGGAGGGAGCAGCCACAAACTCTGTGGGCAACCTGTGCCAGTGTCTCACCACCCTCACTGCAAAGAACTTCTTCCTGACATCCAGTCTAAATATTCTCTGTGCCAGTTTAAACCCATTGCCCCTTGTCCTGTCATTGCAAGACCTTGTCAATAGTCCCTCCCCAGCCTTCCTGTAGGCTCCCTTCAGAAATTTAGTGTCAGGCTCACCAAACTTGATTTATCAGGAGATATTTCAGTACTCAACAGTGTTTCCCTGGCAGGCTTATCTGTGTTCTTTACTCATTTTACATTCCTATCTACAGGTTTGTTTTTCAGTTCATTATATTTGTAATGAACACATTTTTTTTCTGCAAATCTGAGGTGTAATTAGTTTGTCAGGTTATTTGTTTGGAATTAGCTGTTTGACAAAATAAAGCCTTTTAACCCTCTCTGTGAAAGCTGACAAACATGTAAAATCTCTTCCAAGCTCATATTAAACCTTCACAAGTTTTTGACTTTGCCCTAATAATTGTCATTTCAATGTCTGTTTAGTTATGTTGTTTATTCCTGTGGACAACTACACTGGAGTGAGATGAGCTTGGTATAAGGATCAAGCTTACATTTCAGGCCAGTCTTTTAAGCACCTCCCATCAGCACAGAGCAATGTATCTTAGTTAATAAAGTCAGTATGCAGATGGACATGGATCTTAACTACAAAGTTTACAAACATGGTGTATGTTAAATGAAGCCTGCACTGCAGACAGTCTTGGATTGCTTCCACATTCAAAATTCTGGTGCCAGACATGGACAAAGATGAGAATCAGGCAGGTTTGGTGAAGAACAATGATTTTTTTTTTTTTTTTGATGCCTAAGANCTTTGCAGCGAGGGTGGTGAAGCACTGGAACAGGTTGCCCAGAGAAGAAGTTGAGGTCCCATCCCTGGAGATATTCAAGGCAAGACCCAACAAGTCTCTGAGTGACCTGATCTAGTTGAGGATGTTCCTGCTTACTGCAGGGGAGTTGGACCACATGACCTTTGGAGGTCCCTCCCAACCCGGGTGATTCTATGATTCTACGATTCTTACGCCCCTGTCGTAAAGAACTTTTTCCCAACATTTAATCTAAATCTACTCTTCCCTAAGTTCAGACCATTTCCCCTCATCCTATCTCTGCAGGCCTTCATAAACAGTCCCTCTCCAGCCTTCTTGAAGGTTTCTTGCAGGCCCTCGTTCACATACTGGAAGGTGGCAATTCAATCATCTAGTTCCACATTCCTGAGGGACATCTTCCACTAGGCTCACTCTAATTCTTTTAACAGTAATTCCAAATATTTTAAGTCGTGTTGTTTTTGCAACTTAGAAATGTTCAATAATTCCATTGTTACTGGTCAAAAATTGATGAGGCAGGGAGAAACTAAAAAAAAAAAAAAATTGCTGTAGAGAATTTTTAGCATGGCTGAGTGCAGGTGACTAAGGCTTGAGTACTATGCAGTCACACTGACTGAGTCATCCAGCCTGTGGCATTGTCACCTTCATCAAATATTTGTAAGTCTTCTTATGGTGTACTGCAGATTTCTAGGCCAGATATTTCCAGAAAGGAAAACTTCAAGTCAGAACACAGGCAGCGCTGTCAGAATTTAAGCTTCCTCTACCTCATTAGATTCTGTTGCTGCTGCTAAAAGTATGAAGCAGTATGAACACCTATGGACATCTGAGTGATGCTAATGTCCCCAGCTCCTGAGAAACCAGATCCTGAAGCAATGCAGGAAAGATCTCATGGGTTTATAATTCGTAATGATTATAATAAAATCACAAAATGGCTTGAATTGGAAGGGACCTTTAAAGTCATCTGATTTCAATCCCCTTGCCATGGACAGGGACATTCCCTGCTAGACCAGGTTGCTCAAAGCCTCATCTAGCCTGGTCTTAAATAATTCCAGGGATGAGGTATCCACAATTTCTCTAGCCCACGTGTGGTTGTCTCCCTGGACAACTTCTCTGGACAACCTGTAGTTGTCTAGCCAACCTCACCATAAATAACTTCTTCCCAATGTCCAGTCTAAGTCTACCCTTCTCTAGTTTAAAACCATTGCCCCTTGTCCTAATGCTACATGCTCCTGTAAAAGGTGCCTCTTCAGCTTTCCTGCAGGACCTCTTCAGGTACTGTAAGGCTGCTATAAGGTCTCCAGAGCTATTTCTCAGAAACCACTCTCCAGAGCTTTGTCTTCTCCAGGCTGAACAGAAAAAGCTCCCTGAGTCTGTCCTCACAGGAGAGGTGCTACATCCCTCTGATCACCTTTGTGGCCTCCTCTGGACTCTTTCCAATGTATCCATGTCCTGCTTGTGTTGGGTGCTTCAAAGCTGGGTACAGGACTCCAGGTGGGGTCTCACCAGAGCAAAGGGGCAGAAGCACCTCTCAGTCTGTCAGCTGCGCTTCTTTTGATGCAGCCCAGGATGCAGCTGGCTTTTTGGGGAAACCCCTTATGCACATGATCTGGGACTAATTCATGGTTCTTTGCTGTTTCCTGAACAGCTGGATGGGGTAGAAGGGGACAGAACCGTGGTGTAGGGAAGCTTGTCCCCACAGCTGTCCTATCTCTTCTGCTCAACATTCAACAGGTCTCAACAGGTCTTTCATTCTTCTGACTTAAGAGCAGGAAGGGACCTTCAAAGGGACTACTTTGCAGCTACAAGGAAATATATGAGACATTTTGGGTGTGGCTTCTTAGAAAGCTTCTTGTAATTTTATGGACACCACATTCCTGGAACATCTTTGAAAGCAGAGATACTTTATTCCCTTCAAAACTAGAGAACAACATTATGAAGCAAAGATTTTCAAAGGAGCAGGAAGGGGCTCAAGAGTTTTCTCCTTGTTTTCCTAAAAATGGCAAGGATTTTGTTAAAAAGAATAATCACTTTAGCAGTCATTAGCACACCATGTGGTTCACATTTAGGCATTCTGGAGGTTTTAAAGTTCTTTGATGCAAAGGTTATCTTCTGATTGAATGTGTGCACAGTATATACTGAAAGAAATTCTCACTTTCCCCGCAAAGGAACAGCACTTTCAGGCATTTCTTGCATGGGTGAGCTAGAACTGTTAGGTTATTCAGAGAGTCACACTACTTTATTTAAAGTCAGATACTGAATCCATGAAACTCCCATCACGATTCCAAGCAAATCTTGAACCCAACCAAGTAACAAGACTAAAGCCCAGTAAGAAAACACCCCAAGTGGAAAAGTCCTGCTGTTGTTGAAATGTTAACAGCAAGAAGAGTTACAGATCATGAATTTATTTCATCCTGACAAGCAGCTGCTGCCAGTAAAAACATGACAGACTGACTGAAGTTGACCTCTGTCAGTTACTTTGTCAGACAGAAAAAGGGTGAGACAGCAGTGTGGTCGTGAATAGGCTCATAAACACTCAAATCTCCACCTCCTCCTTTGGAACTTTGTAACATCCAGATTCCAAACATTAATTAGGTTGGTAAAATGGAGTTGTGTTGAGTTGTAAGCAAAGTAGTAGATGACTAATGACCAAGAAGGTCAGTGTCATTCTGGCTTGTATCTGGAATAACGTGGCCAGCAGAGGTAGAGATGTGGTTGTCCTCTCTGTACGCAGCACTGGTGTGGCCACACCTTGAGTACTGGGTTCAGTTTTGGGCCCCTCACTATGAGAAAGACACTGAGGCTCTGGAGCGTATCCAAAGAGCAAGCTGGTGAAGGGTCTGGAGCACAGGTCTTGCAAGGAACAGCTGAGAGAACTGGGGTTGTTTAGTTTGGAGAAAGGAGGCTGAGAGATATTCCCCTCTCTGTAGCTCCCTGAAAGAAGTTTGGAGCCAGATGAGTGTCAGTCTGTTCTCTTAAGCATTAAGTGATAGGACAAGAGGAAATGGCCCCAAGTCACACCAGGGGAGATTTAAGTTGGATATGAAACTTCTTGACTGCAAAGGTTCTCAGACACTGGAACAGGCTCCCAGGAAGGTGGCTGAATCCCCATCCCTGGAGGTGGTGCTGAGGGACATGGTTTAGCATCATAGAATCATAGAATGGTAGGGCTGGAAAGGACCTCAAGGATCATCTAGTTCTAACACCCTACCATAGGCAGGTATTTTACTTGGTATAGGTAGATGGTTGGGTTGGAATTGATGATATTAAAGTTTTTTCCCAACCAAAGCAATTTTGTGATTCTATGAAAAGCTGAAAGCAGTGGGAATATTGTCACTGAGTTTGTCTGAGTCACACCAGACATTGGACTCACTGTGCCAAGAGTTCCAGGGAATTGGGCAAGGAGGCAGAGCCTTTGTTCCTCTCCACAGAGGGTGCAGGAGAGATTGAATTACTGAGGAGGAGATTCACTCCAACGGTGTGGATAACCAAGAAGTAGATTTTGATCAGGATAGGCAGAAGATTAAGCTGATGGATGATACATGTGGGGAGTTAGTGAGAGTCTCTTTGCCAGAGTGCAAAAGAAAAAAAACCCTAAATCACATTTTGAAAGTTACAAGAGCTTTGAAGTGTTAAACACCTAAAAATGGCTTAATCTCTGGTAAACAAACTCAGCCCAGAGTGAAAGCTCCCCAGCTTTGAGGTAATTTCATTACACACTAGTGAGGTGATTAATGTGCATGTTTGGCAAGATGGGAACACTTTTGAGTTTTAACAATTGGCAAAGGAAATCTGCTGTGCCAAAAGAGTCATAAAGCACAAGTTGGTGCAGAGGGTCTTTAGCAGCACAGTAGGACTTTAAGACTGAAATATTTAAAACATCAATCAATACAAATGGGTCTGAATGGCATTTTTACTCTGAGAACCTTACCTGCTGCCTTATGTGTATGCAGGTATATATGCTCACAAAAAAAAAAAAAAAAAAATCCCAACAGACTGAGTAAATACCTCCCTATGCTCCTGGAAAAAGAAGAGAGGTCCAAGAATATGCTACTAATAAAGAAGTGAAGTTTAAGAATCATGTTTTTCAGGAGCTTTAATGAATTCTTACCATGTGGCTTAAGGCTTCCCAAATCAGCTTCAGCTTTCTACCAAGCCTTCTGGAAAACTAATATGGTAGCTAAAATAAATAGAGATGTACTCAGATCTAGTTGGAGATATCCCTGCTCACTGCAGGGGAATTGGACAAGACGACCTTTAAAGATCCCTTCCAACACAATGCATTCTATGAAATCTATGATTCTCCAGTCTATTTTGCAGTATTAAATGTAATAAAACCAATTTTTAAAAAAAGAACAACAGATCCCCAAGTTCTTTGTTTCTTTTACTATAAATACAGAGAATCAGAGAATCAGAACCAGAGAATCACAAGACGGTAGGGAAGTGACTTTTGGAGGTCATTGTGTCCAAACTCCCTGTCAAGGTTCACCTAAAGATAGGTCACATAGGAACACATCCAGGTGGGTTTTGAATGTCCTCAAACAAAGTCTTTAAACAAAACAAAACAAAACAAAAACCCCGAACCAAAAAGCTTGATGAACGTATTAAAATACATCCTAACATTTCTGAAATCCAAAATGTGTGGGTGTTTGCTAGCAGTAAATGAATCCTATACACAATAGATAATTAAATGGTACTTTTTTTTTTTTTTTAATTCCACTTGGATTAGAACCTTACACTTAGAATGAAACCCTCACATCCAACAAGTAGCCTTACTAAGTCTTGGAAAAATAAGGGTTAAGTTTTAGAGGGATATTTTGCTATATCTTCAGCTTCTGTGTTAATTCCGGAAGACTACTGAGGAGATTTTAAGAAATAAAAAGAAGCATTGCTCAGGTTATGATTTTCAACAGATCATGAATATTCCGGTTCCTGCCTTGATCCATGCAGTGCTGATTGCATACTTAAAGATTCAGCAATTCATCTGCTACCACTTGCCAGTGTACAAAGACACATTAAAAAGAGACAGGAAAAATCTGGGCAAAAACTGGAACTGATTGGTAAGAGTCAGCTTCACATTGAAATGTCTGTTCCTAAAAACCTGTTCAAATCTGTGTAGCTGTTCTAAGCAGTTCATCTCATAAGGACAAAGGATGTTACAATTTGAACTTGCTCACATTAACAGTGTTTGCTGCCTTACATAATCTGCAGTTAAGAAACTCTGCATGGGATTGATGCTTTATTTATGGTATTGCTAAAGACTTTTACTCATGATCGAGTGACACTATTAAACTGCAAAGGGTAATGTCCTGAAAAGTGGAAGAGCATATCCACTTATTTGTCCCTCTTCTTTCTCTGCTAAGGCACAGATCAAATATATTAGAGGTAGGAGAAATTTCTGGTAGTTTATCAGTGAAGAAAACTTGATAAACTCTTTACCACTTCTTAACTGAAAAAAATACTCAAGAAAATAATAACAATAAAAACAACCAACAACAATAATAATAATTTAAAAATTATAATAAATAGTTCTGTGGGATGATGAGGGGGGTACATTTCCTTTCCCTTTCTCTCTCTGGTTCTCCTTTTTTTTTTTGCAACATCCCTCTGTGCTCTCCTGTACAGCAGGCACAGACAGCATTAACAAGGATTAACATTTTTTTTCTTACAAACCATGTCCCTCAGTACCACATCTCTGCACTTTTTAAACACCTCCAGGGGGTGGGGATACAACCACCTTCCCGGGCAGCCTATTCCAGTGTTTGAGAACCCTTTCAGTCAAGAAGTTTTTTCCAATATCAAACACAAACTTTCTCTGGTGCAACTTGAGGCTATTTCCTCTCATCCTATCACTTGTTACTAGGGAGAAGAGACCAACTCCCACCTGGCTCCAGCTTCCTTTCAGGAAGTTGTAGAGATGGAGAAGGTCTCCTTTTAGGCTCTTTCCCTCCAGGCTAAACAACCCCAGTTCCCTCAGCTGCTACTTACCAGACCTGCTCTCCAGACCCTTCACCAGCTTTGTTGCAGTTCTCTGGAACTACCCCAGCACACCAGTGTCTTTCTCAAAGTGAAGACAAGTATCACTGGTAGAGTGTAGCATTGATATTCTAGGATTCTAGTGGGAAGAAAACATGTTTCAGATATCCTTTGGAGTTCAGTATGAGAGGGATAGAGGGGAGAGAAATTTTTATCTGACAAAGTTGGTTTCATGAAATACAGTTTGAATGCCTGAACAGAAGAATAATTTTCTGAGTGACAGAAACTCAGGGCTGTCTTGTCTGATGTGGCTAAAGCTGCAGAAGGAGATGTGTGAAGAGATAAGCTAGCAACATAAGGCTATGTAAATGCCATATTGGATATGTGTCATACATCCCGTCGAGGGAAATTAAAAGGTTAATGACAGTCCCTGTTTACCAAAACAATACACTTTCTAATTTTTAAATGTTTTGTCAGGAAAGGGAAAACAATGTCTAGGGGAACATGGGGGAAAACATAAAACCTTCCGACATCTGTTCTGGTTTTTACTCATGAAATAAGCCCAGAGAGATGAAACGGATTTGGGAATGATTGCTGGGTGTGCTATACTATGGCTCAACCTCAAGGGCACGATAAACTTAGAGCAAGTGCTTAGAAACAGATCAAAGATCCAATGAATTATTTTGCATTTTTAACCTCTGACCAAAACACCATATCCTGAATGCTGAGGCTGTTAATTGGAGAGCTCAAAAGATAAGTAGCATAGAGGGAGAACCACTGCCACAGGAAAGTAAAAACTCTGTGATTAATTATGGCATATTCCCTTGTCTATTCAGTGTTTATGTAAAACTTTTCTTATTCTTTCAGCAACAACATTAGAACTTTTCCCCCATTGAGTAATATTTAAATCTGTACATATGCAAATTGAAAAGGTGAGAATGTGCATTAATGTAGCTTGCTGCTACCCACCTAAAAATATCCAGCAGAAGCTGCAGGGAAAGCTGTTAAATTCCATCGTTCACACCACTAGGACGAAAAGTAAAATATAGTTGTAAATCTGAGTCCATCATCACTTAAGCAACTTCCTTTTCAATTGGTCTGTAGCCCGGTGATATCCCTTTAATGCTCATGGAAAAGTCACTGTGTTCTTTTCAGCCTATCTGGTTGGCCACAACAACCCCATGCAGAGCTACAGGCTGGGGTTGGAGTGGCTGGAGAGCAGCCAAACAGAGAGGGATCTGGGGGGGCTGATTGACACCTACCTGAACATGAGCCAGCAGTGTGCCCAGGTGGCCAAGAAGGCCAATGGCATCCTGGCCTGCATCAGGAATAGTGTGGTCAGCAGGAGCAGGGAGGTCATTCTCCCCCTGTACTCTGCACTGCTTAGGCCACACCTTGAGTACTGTGTCCAGTTCTGGGCCCCTCAATTTAAGAAGGACATTGAGGTGCTTGAGTGTACCCAGAGAAGGGCAACGAGGCTGGGGAGAGGCCTCGAGCACAAGGCCTATGAAGAGAGGCTGAGGGAGCTGGGATTGGTTAGCCTGGAGAAGAGGAGGTTCAGGGGAGACCTTCTCACTGTCTACAACTACCTGAGGGGTGGTTGCAGCCAGGAGGAGGTTGCTTTCTTCTCTCAGGCAACCAGCACCAGAACAAGAGGACACAGTCTCAAACTGTGCCAGGGGAAGTTTAGGCTGGAGGTGAGAAGAAAGTTCTTGACTGAGAGAGTCATTGGCTACTGGAATGGGCTGCCCAGGGAGGTGGTGGAGTCACCGTCCCTGGAGGTGTTCAAGGCGCGTTTGGACGTGGCACTTGGTGCCATGGTCTAGTCTTGAGGTCTGTGGTATTGACTTGGACTTGATGATCTTTGAGGTCTCTTCCAACCTTGGTGATACTGTGAAACTGTGATACTGTGATCTTGAGTCTACAAGGTGATGGAATAGATTGCCCAGAGAAGTTGGGAAGCTCCAAACCTGTACTGTATTGAAAGCTAGTTTGCATAGGACCTTGAGCAAACTGGTCTAGTAAGAAGTGTCACCACCCATGGCAGGGCAGTTGGAAGTAGATGACCTTGAAGGTCCATTCCAACTCAACCCATTCTATGGTTCCACGATTCTATAAATTTAATCTATTTAGTTTGATGACAAAATGTGGTATGAATGGAATCTATATCAAATTATTCTGCCATTGGCCCCTTAAACAAATAGTGTAGTAAACCACAGATTTAGAGATGACATTGGTTAGAAGGTCATATTGTCCAATCTCCCTGGCCTTGAACACCTTCAGGGAGTGGGGCTTCCACTTCTCTGGGCAAGCTAGTCCAAAGTCTTACCACCCTCTTACCAAAGTTCTTCTTCCTAAAATCCAGTCAAAACCTACTCTCCCTCAGCTTAAAACCATTATCCTGTCGCTAGGCATCCTCATGGAAAGTCCCTCTCCAGCCTTCCTGTAGGTCGCTTCATGGGTCCCTTCAGGAAGGCAGCTATAAAGTCACCCTGGAATCTTCTCTTGGCTGAACAACATCAACTGCCTCAGCCTATCCTCATTGCAGAGGTATTCTGCCCCTTGGATCATCTTTGTGGCCTTCCTCTGGACCTGCTCCAATAATTCTATGTCCTCCTTGTGATAGGGGCATCAGAACTGGACACAGTATTCAAAGTGGTGGTCTCACAAGATCAGAGTAGAAGATTCCTTTAAAAGTTAGTTATGACTCTCTGATTTTGTTTTTGTGTGTTTGTTTGTTTTGAAGGACTGTTGGTTGATTGTTTTTTTTCCAAAGCTTTGTTTGTTACACCTTGATATAAAGCTACACAGCTTTAGATCCAGACAAAATTCTGCTTGTGGTACTTCTCAGCAGCAATAGGGATTCTCACTGTATGTTTTTCTTTTCCCAGCCTTTTGATCTTTACTAAAAGTGGGTGATGGACATTTAGTGCTGTTAGTCAGTCATGGAAAATGTAAGAGTTTTAGAATTTGCAGTCACATTGCGTAACAAAAACCTAACACTCAGAGATTGACCTTTATTCATTGCCTGTCACTTGCCAGCTGACTCCTCAGGATTTGTTCTTTCTCTTTTTAATTTTTTTAATGAAAAGGAAGTCCTGCTTTAACATAATTAGTAGCAATTAAAAGAATTACATAAGGATTTTTTTCCCTTTCTTTAACAGAGGGGCACAAAAAAAAAAAAAAAGTGATAATTCCATTAAAATGTAAATATGTCAATTGAAATTTAGATAACAGAGCATTAATGATTTAATTAACAGGATGAAACCTCCCTGAAAGCACAGACCACTTATGGGAAGGTCCTATAATACCAGTCTGAGCACATGTAACAACTGATTTCAGTGGAGAAATACTGTCTTCACTGAAAAGGTCTTTTCATGCAATCACGGGCTTGAATATTTAATAGTTTATTTTTAGTGAATACATTCAGGGGAAAATAAAAGACTGAATAAAATTGAAAGAAAGCTATCAACTGTATCACAATTTCAGGTTAGGCAATTTAGATTTACTTAGCTTTTCTGCATAAAGCTTTGATATGTTTCATGAAAGAGAAGTGCAATTTACTGTTACATTGGTCTGTTTAAATAGGTTTTGAGAGGGATAACTGCTCTCGGTAAAAAAGTAGGCACTTGTACTCTGTGTAGCTCTGAACATTAACGATTATGTGCCAAATACATCTAGCAAATTCATTTCTCTTCTGTTATTCCAATAGAGTTGCTGTTGTTTACTTCAGAGTTGAATTTAGCTCTGTGCTCCAAGACTAATGGCTAAATCTACGAGAGATGTTAGCCCTCAGACAACAATATTAGGCACATAAATTGAAAAGGTAGGTCCTCAGAACATTTGTCCATTTGTCTTTCAGTCCTAGACTCACCTATAGCACATGGGCAAAGATTTTGAACTTTTCATTAGTTAAGCAAAAGTGTTTGCTCCTGGAAACCTCTAAGACTGCTTGAGCATTCATGGTGTTTAATGGTCAGGTTACAGTATCACAGTATCACCAAGGCTGGAAGAGACCTCAAAGATCATCAAGTCCAACCTGATACCACAGACCTCAAGACTAGACCATGGCACCAAGTGCCATGTCCAAATGCGCCTTGAACACCTCCAGGGACGGTGACTCCACCACCTCCCTGGGCAACCCATTCCAGTAGCCAATGACTCTCTCTGTGAAGAACTTTCTCCTCACCTCCAGCCTAAACTTGCCCTGGCACAGCTTGAGACTGTGTCCTCTTGTTCTGGTGCTGGTTGCCTGAGAGAAGAAAACAACCTCTTCCTGGCTACAACCACCCCTCAGGTAGTTGTAGACAGCAAGAAGGTCCCCCCTGAGCCTCCTCTTCTCCAGGCTAAACAATCCCAGCTCCCTCAGCCTAAGATTCTGCTGCAGTGGACACCTGTAGCTGTTGCACATAGCTATAAACATTCAGTTTGTGATGCATGCAATGGTGTTTAACAAAGGTTTGATCACTGTCTTGGTTTCACCACTTGAAGCCATTGATGAAATAGTGTTGGGATGACTGATAAGGAGGTCATGACACAGACTGAATCACTGAATCACCCTCTGCAGCTTTCCACATACCTGAACTAAAGCATAAAACTGTGGTTAAAGCTTTGTACAAAGCTCTTTTCCAACCAGAAAACTGCATACCTAAAACCATGGAATCACAGTATTATAGAACTGTTGAGGTTGGAAGAGACCTTTGGGATCATCAGGTCAAACTTTTCACTTAGGGCTCATAATCCCACCACTACTGCTAAGCCACTACCACTAAACCATGTCCCTTAGCACCACATCCACACAACTTTTGAATGCCTCCAAGAGTGGTGACTCCACTACTCTGGTCAGCCTGCTCCAATGTCTGCAAACCATTTCTGTGAAGAAAATTTTGCTATTATCCAATCTGAACCTCTCTCGGCACAACTTGAGCCTTGAGTGACCTGTGCTAGTGGGAGGTGTCGCTGCCTGCCTATGACAGGAGGTTGGAACTAGATGATCCTTGAGGTCCCTTCCAACCTTACCATTCTATGATTCTATGATTACTCTTGTCTGTCTATGCATTTCAGTTGTCTACTGGAAACTCTTGGTAACAGTTTTGTACAACTGAAGACTGGAGATGTTCATCTCCCTTAGTGTCATACCACCAACATTTCCTACTTTGTGCTAGTCCCCTGGTGTCTCTAGCACATTGTGATCCACAGAAGGATCGTTTCATTTGCAGTCTTATTAGAAAAACAGGCTTCACAGAATATCTTAGCAAAAACACAGATATGTTGGTCCTCTGTTGGACAGGAAGATGGATTAGAAATGTCCTCTTGAAGCTGCTTTCCTGCCTATTCTATAGACAGATCTATATTCTGTGTAGTTAGAGCTGTCATGCTGGATTTGACCTCAAGAAAGATGTAGGTGAAGTAGCTGTCTTTTATTTAATACCCATGGGAGATCAAATTCTTGTTTGATTGAAGAACAAGCAAACAGAGCAAAGAACAAGTCTTTCCTCTCACAGTCTAGGATAACATGTTAAACCTCACAGAATTGCAGAGTGGTAGTGGTTGGGATTGACCTCTGAAAATCATCAAGATAATGAGTTCTGTACATAGAATGTTATCTTGCTGAATAGTAAAGAGATGTTAAAAATGGTGCAGTCTTATTAGTGGGTGCATCAAATATGCATTTTGCTTTTTCACAGTTTTTTTTTTCATTTGTTTGTCTGTTTGTTTTGTTTTGTTTTTGTTTTTTAGAGTCCATTAGTAAAGTCACCATGGAAAGAAACCAAGATTTCATGTGGCTAGGGAATTTGTCTCATGTGAATGACCACTGGATTAGCAAGACCTCAAGTAAACCTGTGGGTGAAGAATTTTCAGTAGAAATACAGGGATATACTGGGCATAAATTGGTGTGAGGTTAGGCAGCCACTGAGTGGCAGTTTGGAGGAGGCTGAGCATATGGAAGTGAAGCACTTGAAGGGTTTTTCAGTAGGCTTTCTGAGGTATTCCTTCAGTGACTTCAGCAAAACCAATATCTTGAAAGCTGTTCCATCTAGATGAGACAAAAATCCTGCTCTACAGCAAAACAGATAACTTGCACATTGCCTCTATATTCTCTCTTCGTAATTGTGAAGAATGATCATTGCTTGTGCAATGCCAAGGAAAGAATTTATGGTGCCAGTGAAGAAGTTTGTTCCTAGTCTGGCCAAATTTCTAGCTAAGATTTCAATCAAATCCAATCCTCCAATTGCTCACAGTATGCTAGCAGCCCAAACATGATTCAGACAGATCAGTGTTCAGAGATAGGAAGTTTTATTTGCCCTTGTACTGAGCACTAGTGAGACCACACCTTGAGAACTGGGTTCTGTTTTGGGCCCTTGTGACAGTTTGGGAGTTCCCTGCCCCTCCACACTTTGTAAAATGACCCAGACTAGAACTCAGCCAGCTGGAAGTTAAGGACTGAAGCTCTATTTACAGCTCAGCACAATGTACAAGCAGAGATATACACAATAGACAGGAATAGTTACAGAAATAGACAAGTTAAAGGGAATACAGAAACACAACTCCTCTCCCAGAAATTAGAGACCCCAGGAGGGGCTCCCAACCACCCTTCCACCTTCTCCCCACCCCTGTACCTTACCCCAAGGTTTGCCTTACATGCAAGGTAAATTAGGAGGATTGGCCAGGGAGGTTAGAAGAAAAATGGTTAGTGAGGATTAATTGGCAGTGGAGTCAGAGCCAGAAATTGCTAGATTGCCCCGGCAGCTTCTGTTCCAGCAAGAGACAGACACTGACTTATCTAATGTCTTGGTTATTGTTCCCAAACATTTTTCAGCAAGCAGATGAGTGAAGTAGACATCATGATGTGTTTTCCTTTCACAGCCTGTAGTGTAATTTTCTCTATTAAAATATTCCAGTTAGCCTCAAACCAGCACAGCCCTCATGACAAGAAAGATGTTGAAATGATGGTGTAGGTCTAGAGAAGGGTAACAAAGCTAAGTGAGGGCTGTGGAGAACACCTTGAGCACTGGGTTCAATTTTGGGGCCTTGTGACAAAAAAGATTTTGAAATGCTGGACTGGGTCTAGAGAAGAGTAACAAAGCTAGTGAGACCTCTGGAGAACAGGTCTGGTGAGGAGCAGCTGAGGAAACTGAAGTTGCTTAGTCTGGAGGAAAGGTAATTGAGGGGAGACCTCATTGCTCTCTACAATTCCCTGAGAGGAGGCTGGAGCAAGGCAGTTGTTGGTCTCTTTCATCTCGTCATAAGTGATAGGATGAGAGGAAATGGCCTCAAGTTGCCCCAGGGGAGGTTTGGGTTGAATATTAGAAAAAAATCCTTCACTGCTAGGGTTCTCTGGGACTGGAAAAAACTTCCCAAGGAAGCGGCTGAATCCCCATTCCTGGAGGTGTTTAAAAGCCACAGAGATGTGGTGCTGAGGGACGTGATTGAGTGTCAGTCTTGGTTTAGTTACATAGTGGTTGGACTGGATGATCTTACCAATAGGATTCTGCAATTTTGTGCTTCTACCTGGCTCTGGAGAATAATGGTTATATTATATACTCAAACACAGAGACATCAAAGAACATTTAAGTAATAACCTGCCAATGATGAAAGACATGGAAGTGTTGGAGCAGGTCCAGAGGAGGGCCACAAAGATGCTCAGAGGGCTGCAGAAGCTCTGCTATGAGGACAGACTGAGAGAGTTGGGGCTCTGCAGCCTGGAGAAGAGAAGGCTTCCAGGGAGACCTTATAGTAGCCTTCCAGTATCTGAAGGGGGCTACAGGAAGGCTGGGGAGGGACTATTGACAAGGTCTTGCAATGACAGGACAAGGGGCAATGGGTTTAAACTGGCAGAGGGGAGATTTAGACTGGATGTCAGGAGGAAGTTCTTTCCAGTGAGGGTGGTGAGGCACTGGCACAGGTTGCCCAGGGAGGTTGTGGCTGCTCCCTCCCTGGAGGTGTTCAAGGCCAGGTTGGAGGAGGCCTTGAGTGAGCTGTACTAGTGGGAGGTGTCCCTGCCTATGGCAGGGGTTTGGAACTGGATGATCCTTGAGGTCCCTTCCAACCTTACCATTCTATGATTCTATGATTCTTAAACAAATTATCCTGTCAGTTCAATTGTTACACACCTAGATTAGTCTAAAATAAGGAGATGTTCTCAGGTATTGTATGGCTACTCTTTTGCCACATGATACATTGTCAGCTTGTGGTGGTTGCTGGATTGTGGTAGTCACTGTTGAGAAATGTTGGTTCTTCTAGTGATGATGTCCTAATAGCACTCACTATACTTTGTAAATTTCTCAGTCTTCTTTAATCAGCATTGAATAGAAAGAAATAATTTTTGAATTAGCAATAAAGTTTCACATTCCTGTTAGCTCACCACAATTGTCATAGTCACAGAATTTTTAAAGACTGCTCATTTCTAACATCAGTTGAGTTTAGAGGAGCGTTATGCCAGTTGTTCATCTCTCAATTTGCAGAGATTATTATTTAATGCATTTTAGTCAAATTGTGGAGAAAGCAAAACTCGCTGACACTTCAGAGATATTTCTGTTCTCCAATCTCTTCATTCTAACAGTTCCTCCAAGGTAATTGCTTTGAAATTCATTTTCTAATCCTACAGTTTTTCAATTGTTGGGTAAAGATTGAATTAGGAGCAAGAGCCTAGATCCTTAGAGGATACTTGGAGCTGAGACTTAGATAACATCCTGTGTGAGCAACTGTGCACTCATCATGTCTTTGCCCTTAGTTTAATTGCAGAAGGTGGTTTGTGCAAGAAAATGTCAGCTGGCATATTCACAGGTTGATTTATTTACAAGAATGACCATTTCAAAACAACTGTAGTGCTCATTAATAAGAACCCAGTATGTGTTAAGACTGGGAAAGCACTGTGTGTGTAAATATTGCAGCCATGCAAAGGTAAAGCACTGTCAGAGGAAGCACAAAAGAATGGGGAACAAAAATGAAACAAACTCAAATACTAATAAAATTACCGACAAAGTTTTGCAGTGATCAGTCTGGGGACCAGTCTAATTAAATTTTTTTTTTTTAAAAAACAGACCCAGGAATATGAAATTGTACTGAAAACTTTAGTAAGTGAAACTGGAAAACACAGTAGATAAAAGGATCAAAATATCATAGAAGAGTTTTGTTGGAAAAGATCTCTAAGATCATTCAGTCCAACCACCGTCTTAGCATCATAGCCATTAAAGCATGCCCACACATTTCCTGAACACCTCCAGGGATGGTGATTCCACCACATCCCTGAGTAACCTCTTCCAATGCCACTCTTTCCGGTAAGAATTTTTCTTTACTATCCTAAACATCCCCTTGCACAATTTCAGGCCATTTTCTCTTCTTCTATCACCCGATACTAGAAAGAAGAGACTGACTGCCCTTACTCCAACCTCCTTTCAAGGAGTTGTAGACAGCAATGAGATTTCCCCTCAGCCTCCTCTTCTCCAGTCTAAGTAATCCAGTTCCATCAACTGTTCCTCTCTAAACCCTTCACCATCTCTGTCTCTCTTCTCTGGACATGTTCTTGTGCCTCAATATCTTTCTTGTAGTGAGGAGCCCAAAACCAAACCCAGTATCATAGAATCATAGAATCATAGAATGGTAAGGTTGGAAGGGACCTCAAGGATCATCTAGTTCCAACCCCCTGCCATAGGCAGGGACACCTCCCACTAGTACAGGTTACTCAAGGCCTCATCCAAGTATTTAAGGTCTGGCCTCACCAATGCCAGGTACAGGGGGATAATTACTTCCTTATCCCTGCTGGTTGTACTATTATTGATCCAGGACAGGATGCTGGTGGCCTTCTTCACACTTCTGGCTCCTGTTCAGCCAGCTGTCAACCAGCACCCACAGGCTCTTTTCAGCCAGGCAACCTCCCAGCCGCTCTGCCCCAAGCCGGTAGTGTTGTATCCACCTAGCCTGGAATGAATGATCTTGAGCATGATGATTTGCATTTTAAGCCAGTAAGTAGAGATGGGATAGGACTTAGTAGTATAAAGTGCAAATCATCCACTCAGGGAGCAGATAAATGATTCCTAACCTTCAGGCAAAATGACCTAATTTAACTTAAACAATAGTTCTTTGTTAGCAACTCAATTAGACTGAGATGGATTATGGTGGAACAGAATGTGTTTTAGAATGCATTAGAGAGGAGCAGTCTGTGGGGGAAAGATAGTAACTAGTAACTGGAGACAATCAGGGGGGATTGTCAGGGCAGGAAGGATTTCACTGACAGAGACAATCACAGAAGAAGATGAATATCCTCAGCCTGGGGACTGGTGGTCAGAATTATTGCTGTTAGTTTAGGAAATGTAATGTTCCATATAAACCCAAATGTAAGAACTGCAACACCCATGCCCAGAAGATGCTTATTCTACAGGGAAATCTTCTAAGGATATCTCAACAGAGAACATTTGGATCAGTTCATTTTTACCACTCCAGAATTGTGGGGTTTTTTTCCACCCTCCCGCTGCTCTGATCAAAACCACAAAATTTCATCATTTCATTAGAAAAGCAATCTTGGGATTTTCTTTCAATTAATATTTCACTGTTTATTTCTACTGAGCTGAAGACAAATGTGAAAATGGCTTTAAGTTCTGAATAAACTATTTGATTTTCTGTCAATTATAACATTGCCTGGTAAGTGAGGACTATGGAGGTTCTCGTTGACCTGTTAAAGAATAGATAGAAAATCTGATGAAATTGCCCTTTGCTTTTAAGAAAGCTGTGAAAATCAAAAGCGTGGATCCAGTGTAGTTAGGTTATTTCTGATAAATAAGTGCAGACTAAAATTATTGCTACTAAAAAGAAAGAAAAAAAAGAAGGAATAAATAGGGCAGTTCAGTGGAATGGGAACAGCCCGTAATTCACAGAAGAGTACACAGGCTTTCAGTGTGTCCAGCTGCCAAACAATGGAGCCAATATCTGGAGAGTTTAGGGGACTAGCCATGAAACACTATTTGCAAACTTTGAATCACTAGCCATGAATCTGGCAACTCAGGTTTTGTTGAAATAGCATCATTGTCACAGAATTGCCTGGTTGGAAAAGACCTTAAGATCATCCAGTCCAACCATTACCTGATGTTTTTCTGTACACAATTCTTAGACCATGCCCCTTAACTCCTCATCCAAATGTCTTTTAAAGACCTCCAGGGGTGGTGATTCCATCGCTTCCCTGGGCAGCCTTTTCCAGTGCTTGATGACCTTTTTGGTGAAGAAGTTTGTCTCCTAATCATAGAATCATAGAATGGTTTAGGTTGGAAGGAACCTCAAAGATCATCTAATGTCCAATCTCAACACCCCCTGGTGTAACTTCACTGATTGTCCATAGAAATCACAAAAGGTTAGGGGCTGGAAGTGACCTCAAAAGATCATTCAGTTCAAGCGCCCTACCAGAGCACCATCAACTACACCAGATCACACACAAATGCATCCAGGTGGGTCTTGAATATCTCCGCAGATGGAGATACAGCTACGGCCTGTGGCTATCCCAAACCTACCAGCCATGCAAAAGAATATGAAGTGATGAATAAAGCCTTTTTTCTTTTATTTTTTTTTCAGCCTGTCAAACTGTTTCTGTCACACATAATGAGTGCTACGTAAAAAATCCATTTAACGACAATATCACTGAGCCCTGTTTTACAGATCTTTCCATGACCGATGAATAATGTCTCACGACTGAGGAAAGATCCAGGGAAGAAACCTAATTTTTAGCAGTCTCTAATCACATAAAGAGTTTCACAATCTATTCAGATTCATTTTCCAGAGTGCTGCTTCTTAGACTATCTATTTCTCTGTAAGCCTGTTTAAAACGTTAATATACTTAATACCTATTTGCAATACCTAAGAAGTAATCTAGTCCTTTCCAACTCAACACACACTAATTTCCTCAAGACTCTTGAACACTTTATAGTGCTAATTATGTCTATTACTGTCATTTGCTTTGAAATGATACGTTGCTCCCTTCTGAAATAGAAATCCCCAATTTTGCTTAGCAATGAAGAAAGTTCTATTTCAGTAAGCCTTTCTGATCTAATGGCTCTGATTTCATTTGGAAATAATAGGTTTACTTGCAGAAAGAATGGTGACACATATGTTTAATGCAGATAACTGACTGCTTATCGAATTTCTTCTAATTAGACATTTTTGTATTATAGGATTAATGTAGACACTGTTGGGACGCTGCAGAAGCAGCATGTGTACTTCACAAGAGAGATAGTTTTGTAGAAGGAGTTTTGCTTTTTTTTTTTTTTTTTTATACTCATGCTGTCTTTCCAATGCAGACAGGGTTAAGTGTTGTACTAAAATTAGTCAATGTCACTATAACAAAGCTGAGAAACTTTTCAATCTTGTTTAAACATGAACCTGATCGTAGAATTGTTTCCATTGGAAAAGACCTTTAAGATCATCAAGACAAACCATTCTCTAACTCTGCCAAATCTGGTTCTAAAATGTGTCCCTCAGTACCTCACTTTCTGGCTCTTTTAAACACCTCCAGGAATGGGGATTGAACCACCTCCCTGCATGTTTCAGTCTTTGAGAGCCCTTTCAGTGATAAGTTTCTTCTAATCTCCAACCTAAACCTCCCACGGTGTGCAATATGAGGCCATCTCAAGCTACGCCAGGGGAAGTTTAGGCTGGAGGTGAGGAGAAAGTTCTTGACTGAGAGTCATTGGCTACTGGAATGGGTTGCCCAGGGAGGTGGTGGAGTCACCGTCCCTGGAGGTGTTCAGGGCACATTTGGACGTGGCACTTGGTGCCATGGTCTGGTCTTGAGGTCTGTGGTATCAGGTTGGACTTGATGAGCTTTGAGGTCTCTTCCAACCTTGTGATACTGTGATTTCCTCTCATTCTGCCTCTCCCAGTCATAGAATTGTTTTGGTTGGAATAGAGTTTTGAGATCATCAAATCCAACTATACCCTAACATCTCCCTCTACACAACTGTTAGGTCATGTCCCTAAGATCCTTACCCAAACATCTTTTGGACACCTTCAGTGGGTGCAAGCTGAAGAATAGGAGGTTCTGCCTAAATATAAGGAAAAACTTAATCACTGTGAGGGTGGTAGGACACTGGAACAGGCTTCCCAGAGATGTCATGGAGCCTCCTTCTATGGACACAACCAAAACCCACCTGGACATATTCCTGTGTGACTTGCTCTAGGCTGCTCTGGCAGGGGAGTTGAACTGGATGATCTTTCAAGGCCCTGTCCAACCCCTAACATTCTGTGATTCTGTGATTCTGTAACTCTGCAAGACCATAAATGTTGGTCTAATTTCTGCCATTAAGGTTTTGTTTTTGTGCTGTGTTTTGAAGACCAGTAGAGAAAACAGTTGTTTTGATCCTAATGTGGAAAGCCAAATCCAGTAGGGTTGCCAAATTGTGATGTGCTGAAGTCTACTTAGCTTAGTCCTAGCAAAGTAAGTCAAGGTGACTCTTCATGAAATGAAGTACTGCTAGTGATGAATGAGGTCATCAGAGTTAACTGCTTATCTGTATGTCACTTTAAAAATAATACACTTATTATTAGCAAGTAACAAGATCACATCAACCTCAACAAATCTGACATTTGTGCTGAAGAAAATGACAGTAATTGGATACCAACTTTTGCTACATATAAGATACTACTTTAATATTCATTCAATTTTATAGTGATATAACAAATGGAAACAGTAGATTTTACCGGGAGCAACTAAAACAGAAATGGAAATGATACATTAGCACAACAGGGATGTTCTTCAGTCCAATAAACCCTCCAAATAGCAAGAAGAGGAGAAATAAGACCAAAGTGCTAAATAAAACCATAAATGAACTATATGCAAAAAAAGAAACAAGTATAAGAAAATAACTTGTTGACAGAGAAGGATTAAATATCTTAATTAAAAAGTACTGGAGTTATTAATTCAAACTGCTTCCATTCCACCTAGCAATTGGAAACCCGGCAGGATTTATATAGTACAATTTTCTATTAAAAATTGTCTGTGGAAGCATCAGGAAAATAATAATAATAAAAAAAAAATGCAGAGAATGCACATTTTGGATCTGCATAATGACATCCAACACATCCCTGTAGGGGTACTAGAAAGAGATGTTTGTGTACCAATCTCATTTTGCTGATAACACTTTTCATCAGAAAAGATGAAACAAATGTGACTTTCAGAATTTAATCATGAAGGACAAGGACACTGGCTAACAGTAACCACTTTAAATGTCTCAGGAACTTGCTCTGTAAATGTGCATGTTATCAACTTGAAGGCAGACTCAACATACTTCAAGGCGACCTGCCCAGATTATGTTAGCTCTTGAAGTAGGAAGGACACACAGTACTTTAGATGTATTATCCAGCTTACAAAAGAGAGGCATTTCCTCAGCGTCACATACATATGAAACAGCCTGGGGTGAAAAAGAGCTGTAACCGGAGGCCATTAGACTGCTTTTAGCTGGATAAATAACTCTGAACTGCACAGCAAATACGCAGCATTCCACCCCAGGTGTGATGGTGCATCTGTAATGTGCCTGAAAGAAACATTTAGCAGACAGAATGATGATATGCTGGCAACACGAGAAATCACTTTCAAAATGTTGCCTAAATTACAGAATAAGGTTTTGCAATGGAGAGATACGAATGGATTTGCAAGAATGCTGGCTGAAGTCAGAGAATAATTAGGAAGGTCTTACTAGGGAAAACAACAATTATTCAATGAGTCAGAAAACTTGATTGCAAAGACTACTCTGATAGGAAGAATAACAATAATATCCTACTGAAATATGTATTATAATGCATCATTTTACAAGAAGGACCAAAAAAAACCAAAACCAAAACCAAAACATTTGTCTCTCTAAACTTTTAGCTAAATAGGAAAAAAAACCAAAAAAACCCAAAACACACATTCAAAAACCCAACAAACCAAAACCAAACTTACAACTGATTGCTCTATTCTATTGGGAAAACATTCCTGACCAGAAAATTTTATTGAGGTAATTATAGTGGTAGTTGGAGTGCATTCAGCAAAACAAAGTAAAGTATGACCAAATATGTATGTAAGAGAAAATGTTTCCACTTTAGGCACGTGCTTTCTCCTAGACAACTCTGAAGTCAGAGGTAGCTATAAAAGGGGTCATAGGTGAAGTGTGCATACATTGAATTCATAGAATTATTATGGTTGGAAAAGACCTCAAGTCCAACCTTCTACCCAGCACCTCTGTGACTACTAGACCATGTTCTGAAATAACACATCTACTTATTTTTTAAATACCTTTAGGGATGGTAACTCCACCATCTCCCTGGACAGGCTGTTCCAATGTCCCACCACTCATTCTGTAGAAAAATTCTTCCCAATATCCAACCTGGCTACTGGAATGGGCTGCCCAGGGAGGTGGTGGAGTCACCGTCCCTGGAGGTGTTCAAGGCGCGTTCGGACGTGGCACTTGGTGCCATGGTCTAGTCTTGAGGGCTGTGGTAATGGGTTGGACTTGATGATCTTTGAGGTCTCTTCCAACCCTGGTGATACTGTGATACTGTAACCTAAACCTCCCCAGGTGCAGCTTGAGGCCATTACCACTTGTCCTATCATGAGTTACTTCAGAGAAGAGGCTTCATTACAACCTCTTTTTGAGGATGCTCACATTAATCTGTGTCACCGACAGCAGGGGTTTCTCTCAGGTTTTCCTTACTTACCCCAGTCCTTACAGGTATTTATTCATCTGCTTGGTCAGTATGCAAAGTTCTTCCCACAAGAAGTGAATGATTCATATATGCACATAATTAAGGACAGTAATGTACCTTCTGAAATGGCAGACATTTATCCCAGCACTTTAAAGAGGACAGGTAGATCCGGGTACAAGAACTAATCTACATCTCCACCTCATTCTTCATCTGAGCTTTAGCAGAACCAGTTGTGATGCTTGGTTTGGAGTTAATTCATGCTTGAGTACTGATATTTCTTTCAGTTTCGTGATATCATTATATGGCATAAAATATATCCTACAGAAACCATGGAATGACAGATTAGAGGTTGGAAGTGCCCTCCAGAAATCACCAAGTCCAACCCCCCTGCCAAAGCAGGATCACCTAGAGTAGTCTGCACAGGAATGCATCCAGGTGGGTTTTGAAGATCTCCTGAGAAGGAGACTCCACAACTTCTCTGGGCAGCCTACTCCAGTGCTCTGTCACCCTCAGTGTGAAGATGTTTCTCCTCATGTTGAGGTGAAACCTTTTATGTTCAAGTCAGTACTTGTTGCTTCTTGTTTTATTGTTGTGGACCACCAAAAAGAGATTGCACCTCTCCACTTGAAACCCACCCCTCGGATATTTATAAACATTGATGACATCTCCTCAGTCATCTCCAAAATAAATTTGATACCTTCAAGGTCTTTTATCTGTCATTCCAACTATGTTTCTCAAAACAAAACCTATAGCCATGGCACTTTAGGACCAATGCTGTAGACTTGACAGGTTCAGATAAAAGTTTCTGATTGATTTTCTCAACCTTCATTGTCCCTACTACTGAAAATATTGAATATACTGAACAAACAAAACATATTACTCAAAATTAAATGTAGAAGTGACAGGCAGAATGTATAAAAAACATTAAATGACTCAGATGGATATGTGTCATTGATCTTCAATATGAAAGTACTGATCCCATTACGTACCTTTAATTCTCTACAAATATCAGCCCACACTATGGGGAGAAACTCAGAAATCTTAGGAAGATAGAAAATTTGGGTCTCTGCAATGCATAAGTAGAAACCAGTCAGTTTGCTTCAATGGAAGAAGTTTTTATCTGTATTTTTATTTCCCAGAGTAGATTACATACAGGGTTATGAAAAATTGCCATTGAACGGAGATTCTCTCCTCTTTATTCTGACACAGGTATTTAGGAAAACAATTAACAGAAACAGGACAAGTACAAAGATATCTTTCACTCAGTGTTCACTCCTGATGACTAGCAGTCAGCACTTCATCTGGCTTACCATTATGCATTCTTGCAAAGAATTTCTGTTTTAAAACTCCTAAGATACATTTTCAGTGGATGCCCCCACCCCAGCACATGACAAAGAAACAGTGAAGAGCTTTGCTTGCTCCATATGGTTAATGAATCTGTGTCTTCTTCCCCACAATCTGTTTGCTTCTTAAACCTGACAGTCACTTGGGCTTTTCATTCCACTTGGAAATCACTGCCCACCTCTGATCACTCTTGCCTCTCTTCTTAGCAGCAGCAGTGAATCAAATTTCACAGTATCACAGTATCACAGTATCACCAGGATTGGAAGAGACCTCAAAGCTCATCAAGTCCAACCCGTCACCACAGACCTCAAGACTAGACCATGGCACCAAGTGCCACGTCCAAACGTACCTTGAACACCTCCAGGGATGGTGACTCCACCACCTCCCTGGGCAGCCCATTCCAGTAGCCAGTGACTCTCTCTGTGAAGAACTTTCTCCTCACCTCCTGCCTAAACTTCCCCTGGTAAGGGAAAATTTCAGGGAGCTGTGTAATTGTAGGTGTGCTGTGTAAGAACAGGATGTTTTCTGGATTCTAGGATGTTTTCTGCATTCACTTCAAAATGTTTCCTAGCACTTTTTGAGGTGTTTTTGAAGGCTGCCTTAATTTCTTCAAGCCTAATGTTCTTATTTATAATGCAGAGCTTTGAAAATAATATTGTTTAAAATCTACAGTGAGATTTTTGCCTTAACTCTACCTCACCAACACTTTATACTTACTGTTTTACCTGCTTTCCTTTGAGACTCTTAATTATGACAGCAACGTGTCACTTGCAAATGCTAGGAGATGAGTAAGAAAACTACTTAGAAGTTACTTTTTAATGCAGTGTTTCCAAAATTCTAGAACTCTTTTTTTTTTTTCTTTAAGTGTGGATTTTATTATTTTTTGAGTATTTTTTTCTTTATTTTTCAGTCTTTTATTATTTTTCTTTATTTTTCAGTCTTTTATTATTTTTCTTTATTTTTCAGTCTTTTATTATTTTTTCTTTATTTTTCAGTCTTTTATTATTTTTTCTTTATTTTTCAGTCTTTTATTATTTTTCTTTACTTTTCGTCCTTTTATGATGTTTTCTACTTTATTTTCCAGTCTTTTATTTTGTTTTCAGCTTTGTCAGTCTTTTATTTTTTTTTCTGCTTCTTCAGTCTTTTATTTTTTTTCTGCTTCTTCAGTCTTTTATTTTTTTCTACTTTCTCGGTCTTTTGTTTTCTGCTTCATATTTCATCCTTTTCTGCTTTAGTTTTTCAGTCTTTCAGGTGTTTTTTTTTCTGCTTTATTTTTCAGTCTTTAATTTTGTTTCCCATTCTTCTTTTGAAGTAAAAAACAAAAAAGTATAATACAAGTTTTCTTGTCTATACATGGCAACCTTTCGTAACTATCACTTCCAGAGAGATAATCTGTAATTACATTCTGTAATTTAGAATCATTTACTGCAGAAGTTTGTAGGGTTATACAGAGGCAAATATTTAGAGCAAGAGTGTGCACATGCAGCCCAGACAGCCAACCGAGTCCTAGGCTGCATCAAGAGCAGCGTGGCCAGCAGGGCAAGGGAGGTGATTCTGCCCCTTTACTCTGCTCTCGTCAGACCCCACCTGGAGTACTGTGTGCAGTTCTGGAGCCCTCAGCACAGGAAGGACATGGAAGTGTTGGAGCAGGTCCAGAGGAGGGCCACAAAGATGCTCAGAGGGCTGGAGCAGCTCTCCTATGAGGACAGGCTGAGGGAGTTGGGGCTGTGCAGCCTGGAGAAGAGAAGGCTTCAAGGGGACCTGATAGTAGCCTTCCAGTATCTGAAGGGGGCCTACAGGAAGGCTGGGGAATTATTATTTACAAGGTCCTGCAATGACAGGACAAGGGGTAATGGGCTTAAACTGGCAGAGGGGAGATTTAGACTGGATGTTAGGAGGAAGTTCTTTACAGTNTGATCCTTGAGGTCCCTTCCAACCTTACCATTCTATGATTCTATGATTCTAAGAGGGATTGGCCTCAAGCTGCAACTGGGCAGGTTTAGACTGCATATCAGAAAAAAAAAAACAAACAAATCACAGCAAGAGTGGTCAGGCATTGGAATGGGCTGCCCAGGGAGGTGGTTGAGTCACCAACCCTGCATGTGTTTAAAGGTTGTTTGGATGTGGTGCTTGGGGATATGGATTAGGGTGAACCTTGTAGAGTAGGGTTATCAGTTGGACTTGGTGATCCTGAGGGGCTTTTCCAACCTGACTCTGTGATTTATGCAGAGATCACCTGGTGCTCCTTCTGTCTCAGACAGCTGAGATTGTTCAGCCTGAAGAAGAGAAGGCTCAGGATTGGTCTTGTCAGTGTGTGTGTGAAGACTAAAGAAGACAAAACCAGACTCTTCTCAGTGGTACTGGGTGGCATGAGAAGAGACAGTGGGAACAAAATGAAGACCAGGAAATTGTGATAGAAGCCATTATGAGGGTAGTTGAAGACTGGAAGAGATTGCACAGAGTAGTAAGTTATGGAAGAGATTGCACAGAGTAGTAAGTTATGGAGTCTCTATCCACTCAAAACCTAACTAGAGATAATCCTGAGCAACCTTCTCCAGCTGATCCTGTTTTAAGCAGAATGTTTTCCCAGATGACCTCCAAAGGTGCCTTCCAGCCTCAGCAAATCTGTGATTCTATGATGTGATTCATTTACTCAAGGGTGAGAAGACATGACATCCACAAAAAATGCTGGACTACAGGAATTGCAAATAGTAGTAAGTGCACTAAGGAAAACAAGGCTTATGCTACCTTTTGGATCCATGCCCAAGCATAAAACAAGTCTAACCTGCACTTCTAAATGTGCTTCTCAGGCAGAAATGTGTTTCATAGCATATCAATGGCATTAACAAATAGAATACAGTTTGAAAGATACTAAAATACCAGTTTGAAATGGATCTATAGTGTTGCCACAGCAAAAGCATTATTTATGTGATGCCATTTGACTTTAAATGTAAAAAGCAGTGCTCTCCTAAAATTGCACTTGACTTCCTGTTCACTCACCTGTAGGAAAATAATCTCAGGATAAAAATACTTAGTTCTGTAGAAAGCTGGAAGAGGTAATCTGTCTGAAGCAAAGAAGAAGAAGATTAAAAAAAAAAAAAAGATGTAAGCACATGCAATGGACTCCTAAAATAAAAGGTTCAAAGTAAATGGAAATCTAAATAGCTGAAGAAAGGCTAATGATGCATAAATTCCATATTAGACACCTCAGGTGGCCCAAGTCATAGAGTTTCCCTGCTCATACTGTATTTTCCTTCTCATTACTGACTGTAATAGTAATGGAAAATGTAATTAAGAACTGTTAGATCATGTACATCTTTCATGTATAACCTGCTGGAGTTTTAAATTCTCTTTTGTAACCAGGAAGACATCTACAGCAGTAGAGAGCTCATAAACTGGGTAGCGTACCTGAGTTTCATCTCTTCCTCCTGTTTTGGAGATCCTCATTATAGCACTTACAGCCTCAAAACTATTTATGGGAGTTACTTTTCTTCAAATTCCTGTGACAGGAACCCTAAACCAGTGCTTTCCAGTAGGATTTCCTTGAGGCCACTGCAGAAAAAGAAAAGACCATAAATGCATATATAGCAGATTAGTTGTCCCTTTAAAAAAGAAATAAAAAAACCAGAACTTAATTATCAACACATTTAAAAAATGCTTTCAAAGTAGAAATCAGAAGACACAAGGAAGTGCTTCAGGTATAATAATGATAATAATATCTGAGTTTGCCTATTAACTCCTGTACAGATTATCAAGGTAATATCTTATTTTCTACAGTAATCCTGAATTATGGTTAGCTGCTGTGTACACATAGCAAAACACAGGCTTTTTGTTCTGGAATTCAGTCAGGCAAGAGAGAAAGGATTTGTTCCTGTTTTAAGGAGTAATTAAGTGTCTTGCTGTTGTAGGGCTTTTTGATCATGCAAAACCTGGGTTCAGATTTTCTGAATCTCTGCCCTCTTCTTGATAACACTCTTGTTTCTCTCTGAACTTTAGCCCAGGACACCTAGAAGAGCGATGAATATTTATAGTTTAGCAAACAAAGAGGGAAAAGAAATAAATCTCTTGGGTTTTTAAACACAAAATTTCTGAGAACTGTCTGATAGATCACCCTACCAATAATAGCACTCCTAATTTCCATAAGAATTGCAGACAAATATTAGTATTAGGAAAATACCCTTAATAAAGAAGTGTACCCTTAATACAATAGGTGCTGTAACTATCTAGAAAATCATAGAATCATAGAATGGTAAGGTTGGAAGGGACCTCAAGGATCAGCTAGTTCCAACCTCCTGCTATAGGCAGGGACACCTCCCACTAGTACAGGTTACTCAAGGCTCCATCCAATCTGGCCTTGAACACCTCCAGGGAGGGAGCAGCCACAACCTCCCTGGGCAACCTGTTCCAGTGCCTCACCACCCCCACTGCAAAGAACTTCCTCCTGACATCCAGTCTAAATCTCCCCTCTGCCAGTTTAAACCCATTGCCCCTTGTCCTGTCATTGAATGACCCTGTAAATAATCTCTCCCCAGCCTTCCTGTAGGCCCCCTTCAGATAGTGGAAGGCTACTATAAGGTCCTCTTGAAGCCTTCTCTTCTCCAGGCTGCAGAGCCCCAACTCTCTCAGCCTGTCCTCATAGCAGAGCTGCTCCAGCCCTCTGAGCATCTTCGTGCAATAATTTTATAGACTGGTGTGCCTAAAAAGATGAAATTGTCTCTTTTGTCTTATTCATGTACCCAGAAAGATGAAATTGGGTCTTTTGTCTTATCCTTGTACCTAAAAGGATGAAATTGTCTCTTTTGTCTTGTTCATGGACCACCAAAAAAAAAAATAAATTCAAATATCCTTCATAAATAAAATTAGGATGAGAATTTGACTGAAATACCTTGTCAAGTGCAAGTAGAATAATGATGAACTATGTCTCCAGTCTGAGTGGTGCAATTGTAAGACTCTCAGAATTATCTTAAAATGATACATTTGTTTGTTCTACTACATAGAGGGAAGAAAAAAGCAGAAGGAAATGCATTCAGCTAACACTGCTATCCCATTTAAATTTATTTTTTTTTTTTTCCTTTTAAAAGACAATTGGAAATAAGGACATTCATCCCTCTGGGCACTTTTAAAAGACTGTGGCATCTGAAGTAAGTTAGTGAACATCACTAGAGAAATGATAGGGAATAAAAACGTGCCGATTTTTGGTAATAAAATGACACACTGGGTTGCTATCAAAACCAAACATCAGTCAAAGTAATAGTCTTGTCAAAATTATGACTGGAATTGGACAAGGACTGCTGAAGATAACAACAAACTTGGATTAAAGGTGGAAAGAAAATGCAGATCTCGAGGGATTCTGCCTATGCAATCAATTTAAAACAATTCAGCAATAGAAGTCTCGCATTAGAGGATGCTAAGAAAAAAAAATAACATTTGGCCTCTTTGTCCTTGAAAGCAACAACAAAACGATCTGAATAGGACATATAAAGTATGTAGGGATGTAGAAGACATTGAAATTAGTAGTGGATGTCATTATTAGTGGTGGAATTATTATAAATTTCCCTAGTTTTTAAGTGTTAGCTAGAATGTATTGAAGCAAGAGAGGAAAACAACAGAGCACACGAACCAGATGCAGAGCTTTGTCTTATCAGGAAATGTAACAGAAGGTTTGATTGATCAGGAGATTTGCTTTCTTAGCAACAATTTAAAGGCTAGAATCAAAAAGTCTGATTGTGATCATGGTAAACTAGAACTGACTAAGAATCCTAGAATCATAGAATGGTAAGGTTGGAAGGGACCTCAAGGATCATCTAGTTCCAACCCCCTGCCATAGGCAAGGACACCTCCCACTAGTACAGCTCACTCAAGGCCT
>VWZE01026308.1:642-18546 GCA_013396675.1 Eubucco bourcierii
AAGTAAAAGGTAATACAGCAACACAACTCCCCTCCCAGAAATCAGAGACCCCAGGAGGGGCTCCCAACCATCTTTCCACCTTCTCCCCACCCCTGTACCTTACCCCAAGGTTTGCCTTACGTGCAAGGTAAAATTAGGAGGATCGGCCAGGAGGGTTAGAAGAAAAGTGGTTAGTGAGGATTAATCAGCAGAGGAGCCAGAGCCCAGAAGCTGCTAGATCCCACCAGCAGCTCCTGCTCCAGCAAGCGACAGAGAGCAACTGACTTATTTATTGTTTTGGTTAGTGTTCCCAAACAATTCTCCAGCAAGCCTATGAGTGAAGTAGACATCATGATGTTTTCCTTTCACAGCCTATAGTGTAATTTTCTCCATTAAAATATTCCAATTAGCCTCAAACCAGCACACAAAATAATGTTTCATCATTAAGCAACATAACCCTTCTCTCTGTGACCAAATTTAAAAACATGTGCTCCTTGATACCATAAAGTGTTCTTGTGATGTTCCAGTGGGTTGTTCCTCGAGAGGTGAGACGTACCTTGACACAATTTGATATTAAAATATAATATGATCATTAATTGTATCCACTGACACAGCAGAAATATTCCTCAAAGTTATGTTTCTTTGATATGATGGATTTTTTTTTTTTTTAATGTTTAAAATTTAGGTCAGGCTAAGGGAAAGTCTAATTACTGTGAAATGCTCTGTATTACACTTTCTCTGTGGTCCTTCTGTTCCACTCTTGTTTCATGTTAGGCTAGGTTAAACCACTCTAAGTGAACTCCTTGATAGCTTTTTGTACCTTGCAAATGACAGGATATATCTCTTATTTATGCATGCATGATTTTTGTTCTGTTTCTCCCCTAAGTGATTATTGCTTGCTAAGATGCATTTAGCCGTTAGCAGGACATTCCCTTTCCCAACTTAAAACGATTCAATGATTCTCTGGTAGCATTTTAAAGTAGCATGCAAAGAAAGGAAGAATGCATCTCCAGTATCAGTCACTGTTACACTCAATGGCTAATATTTTTAAAGCATAGTTGTTACCATATGGAAGTTCTGACATTGAAAAGGATGAACACAACTTTTCCTTGAAACCAATGCTTTTGACATTTGTAGGTTGGTAATTTATGACCTTCAGATTTTTTTTTTTTCCCCCCACTTTTAAGCCTGATCACATTTCAGTTTCTCCTTGTCAAGTCCAATTTCAACAAAGCACTTAAACACATAATTTAAGTTGGGGAGCAATCCGATGTAAAACCATTGAAAACTACTCACTTACTTAAAAACAATTGCAAGAACTTTGTTGGATAGAGATCTTATAGTTCAGTCTCAGATCCCAGTACTTTGGAAGTAGATTCTCTCTGTACAGTTCTGATTTTCTGATTTTCTGTTTCTTTACAGGTAACTCGATAGCTAAAGACAAATCAAGTCAGTCTGAAGGCTGGCAACATTAAATGCAACACACAGGAATTTCATTCCTTCAGGCAATCCTCAAAGTGAAATTTTATACTGCTGGGGTGTATCCTTCAGAACCAATTGTTTCAGTGAGAACCTGACTTGCAATCAGCAGCAGCCTTGAGATCAAAACTGCTAGAAAGTTGTTCTGAACTTCTGCGTTCATGAAGATTTCAACTGATTGAACTGTGTACACTTGTAAAATTGCACTTGTGGAGGAATTTGCAGCTGTAATCACAAGAACTGATATTCCAAAGGTGCAGAAAAGCAGCAATCCAATCTTTTGGATTCTTTATTCCAGACTGGTGGCTTTTCATCTTGATGAAGTCAACCTCCACAACATACTGGTTCCTTCTCTCTAAAATGATCCCAGGTCCACCATTCAGATTGCTAGTGGGACTGCACACCGCTTTAATTAAATTTCTGTTGCACACATGGCATGGCACAGTTTTAGACATTTTTATTTGTATTTGAACTTTGTTGCTTTCAAAGGTACATATTTAAACACCTCGAAGTTGTTTTTATTATAGGAATGGAAATACGTATCCATTGTTAATAATTATTGTTGACAAGTAATAGTTATCTGAATACATCAGTCATATTAGAATGTGTAGTCAGGTTGACATGTTTCCCTAAGGCTAGCCAACTGCTGCAGCTCTTTGGCAGTTAAAAAAAAAAGTGGTCAAAACTCAATTACCACTTCCATTATAAGGCATTTTATACCTTAAGATATACATTTCCATTCAGCCTGAAGGAGATGGGTGTTCCCAATATTTATTTTGCTTTCCCAACCTTTAATTAATTGAAATTCATGGTACAGAGTCAATGACAGTGTTTCATCTTTTTTTATGTGTAGGCAGGGATGTAACAATGATGAAATTGGATGGTAACAATTCAGATATTTTGTCTTTTTATTAAAAAATAAAATCCCTTGCTTGACCCTAGGTACTGTTGGATGCTTATGTAGATGTCTGCTCAGTCTGTTTGCTAGAAAGCAAAGAAGTCCTAGTGTCCTCCCAAACTTAGTTTGTGGGTATTTTGCTTGCTTATAGTCATCCAATTCATGTCTGATGAACCAAAATCACGTTTACTTTGTTTTGTTTATTTGTTTTTATTACAGTATCAATTTTTTAACTTTGTGATGTGCTGTTACATGAAAAAAATGCTCAATATTTAAAGGCCTTAAGCATCTATGAGCTTTTTTCTAAGTTATTACAGAATGTATAATTTTATACTCCATTTACTGTATATTGTACTGTCTGTAATATTGATATAATAGAAATTTGGCAAGTCCTTTTAGTAACACTGCATAAGCATGCTGACTGGAGAGGGAGAGTGAATTCTGACTGCGTACTTTGATACATTGAAATGAAAACCATACAGACTTTATGGTAGTCAAATATATATATATATATANAGAGGTGATCTTATTTAAAAGTCCTGTGCAGTTAGCAAACTTCCAGAAAAAGAGGGAAATTATTTTATCATTACAAGCCATTGACATGCCCAGGTAGTTACATATAAAATTCTATGATGGATGAACACCCTGGAGTGCTCTGCTTGTCACAGTAAGCCCTGCTGATCCAAAACCATTTCATTACCTCTACTGTATCATTGCACAGGAGAGCTTAAATAAAATAAATGACTGTTGGGAGTAAGATTGAGAAGTATATTCTGTCATTCTGTTGAGAAATGATAAATAAAAATGTTGGCAGGAAACGATATTCTATTCTGATCAAAATTTCATTAGGATAAACTAACTGTAGCATCAACTAGGTATCTCAGTATTTTAGGATGGATTAATATTGTATGAACTTCTGCTAACAGGTGTGGAACAGACTGTCTGGAACAGTGCAAAGTGTGAATGTGCTGTTTTGTCAGATCTGGATCTGGCTTCTCTTTGGTCAAAAATCTACATCATGCTTCTCAATATTTGTTTACTTTGTTTCTTTGTTCTTAAACCAACACTGAAAATACTGTATTATATACAAATGTACCACTGCATATCAATGAGTGACAATAAATGGATTTTCAAATATGTTGAATAGATTACCTGCAGTAGATCGATGTTGTGAATATTTATAGAGAGTGAATGAAATTGTAATATAAAATAGAGCTCCATGTATGGATGTTTACCCATGGAACAAAATAACTTTGTTTCACTGAATAAGAATCTCAAGGCTTATGTTAATTTTGTATTTCTTCAGTAGAGCTGGGAAGACCTCCTTTCACTTTGGAATGTCCTTTTCTGAAAGAAACTGATATCCAGCACAGTTGTTGTAGTATTTTCATGGGAATTTCTGGTGGTTTCATGGGAATTTCTGGTGGATGTTCTCAGGCCACCACAACAACAACAACAAAAAAAAAAAAAAAAAAAAAAAAAAAATTTTCCTTCACAGAATGGGAATCCTGAAAAAAAAAATAATTCAGTAGCAACAGAACATGATGAACGTTCCTGAAAAGGTCATGTGTCAGGTTAATTTGTCAAACTGTTTAAATGGAAAAAAACCCAACAAACAAACATGCAAGCAAACAAACAAAACTCCAGTTAAAAAATGAACTCCTGAAACAAGCTGGGAGTTTCAGCTTGTCCATAGCACCTGTTTTAGCACTCCCTTGAAAATTTAGCACAGGTGACTAGAACAGCTATGGACATTCGTTGCAAGCATGTGAAGATGAATCTTGCTTCAATTACTCCTATGTTCCTTATAAACTGCTTCCCATATTGTTTGGCATACCCAACTTCATTTTATTACAGAGATGATCAGGCATTATGATCAGAGAGAAATCTATGTTACCCTTTGAATTCAGCAGTCATCAGGAACTCTGACTGCAGGAGAATGTGTGTTCCTATTCTGCAGTTGCATGTGGCAGCACACTGACAGAAAGAAAACTGCTTTTTTCAGAGCTGTCAGAATGAAGTGCTCAACAAAGCATAAAGAAAATCCTGATATGAATCTTGATGAAAATCCAAAGAAGAGCTTCAGAAACATGCAAGGTTTTATTTTGGTTGTATCTGGTTTATTGATCGTAAATAAGCACTAACCTTTGAAATAGCACTGCTGCAGATACCACTCTTAGTACCTTTAAATCCACCTAGCACCCTGTGTGTTCTAAATCTTCCTGTTTATCCAGTATCTTTTAAATCTTGTCTCCTCCAGCTCTACTCAAGAACATTGCTGGTGTAGTATGCCAGTATCTCATCTACGCAGTGCAGCTCTGTTTTGTGTGGAATATATATGCTTTAAAACACGAGAGAGAGTGGGTGAGATTTGTTTTGAAATGAAAAATCTACTCTAAAGCATGTTCTTTTGTTATCTTTCCTAAAAGTATATGCAAGGGGGACTTTTGCCCATTATTGTTGTACAGCTGGCTTTTATAGTTTCCAGGTAATGCATGGATGTCTTTAATAACAACCCAGAAAGATGTGATTGACATCCTTTTCTGTTGATTTACTGTCTCCTCCTTCATGCCCTGAATTTTACACACCTGTCGTTAACCAAGGAAAAGGAGCACAGTTTTTGCTTCTGAGAGAAGTGTTGCCTTAATCTCTAGTTTCATATGCAGATTGCTAGTAAATAAATTCTCATGGTATCATTGATATTAAACTGAATAATGATAGTTATCTAATCATGTTGTTAGTCCTTATACTGCGGTTCATACCCCGAGAAACTTTTACGTTTGTTCTTCTATGGAACAAGAATAGATTTCCAAATTGCATCTTTGTTCTTCTTTCCTGTAACGTTCTGATACTTTACAGTCAGGCAATGCAAATACTTTAGCAAAAATATTTTCCATGGCTAATTCGCAACTTTGACATTATCTGCATTGTTTATGCAGTGATTATAAAAGGTAGTGTATAAAAAGGCTGAATTCCCCACAACTTTGTTTTGACAGGTGATGACAAGTGTTGCCAACATCTCTTAATCCAAAACTAACTTAAGACCATCTGGCAGGAGGACCACTGACAGTGACAACTGGGATCTATTGGTTAAGGGAATGACTACTCTTCTTTCTCAAACTGCTCTTAGTGGGATGCCAGAGTAGTCAAAACAGTGGGTGCACCATGGGAGTGCTGAGGTATATTTGGCACCTGGCAGCGGTAGCAGCAGGTCCTTGTACCTGTTCTCTAGAGTGGTGGAAAGGTCTATCTCTGTGTCTGTGGGATTTGTTCCTTAGTATTAAATTTTCTTGATTAAATATCACTAATCAGAGTGAATGACTTGAAATAGATGCGGTTTTCAGCACTAGAAACCAGTCTGCTGTTGCCCAACTTACTTCAAGAAATAGTTTGTGTAAAACAATTACCCATATATGATATTTTTATATTCATAACTGAAATTCTGTCTAGGTCCTCTGTCACAGCAGACTTTTTTTTTTTCTTTTCTTTTTTTTTTTTTTTTTTTTTTTCCTCTAATACTGAGGTAACCTAAAGAAGCTGTAGTTTGGTATTTATGACTTTGTTTCCAGTGCTTCAGCTCCATAACTAGGAAAAAAAAACAACCTCAAACATAAAATTCCTTATGTTACTTGCATTGCTGAGACATTTTGGTTGAATATGATGAATAGAGTTACAAGTTTACTCCATATCAGCTTACTGGTTGACTCGCTTGATCTGTTTTCTCCTTACTCTCCTAACAAATATACCAAAAGCTGATATCAAATTCTCCAGCCTTATTTGTTAGTATTTAGATCTGATATCCAGAATTTGTGAAATGTGTTGCAGATGTTTTAGTCACTACAGTTCCATATAAAGAATCTTTTAAAAGTCTATTTCTTCATGATTAATTCTGGATACCTTGCCAATATTTACGTATAGAGAATATAAACCTTCCCTTTAATTATTTAGAGTTTGAGTCTCTCTGTCATTGTTATTCTTTTTACTTCTCTTTGATAATTCACTCATTTCCTGGGATTCAGTCAGTTCTTAGGAAACTTCAGTAGTGATGAGAAAAGGTTTCTAATAAATAATAACCTGGAACTGAACACAGGCTCTTCGTAGTTCTTGGAGAGAAGGAAAATAAAATATGTGTTTCTCTCATTTGCTTTTAAAATGGTTTCCAGCTTGAACTATTCTGTCTGAATAGAAGCATTTTTTTCCTAACTGTAAATGTGTCTCAATATGCTGTCTGATAATAAAGCTCATGAAATGATCCTCTCTGTATGGCAGATTACCTCAGCAGAATTTACAAATGGAAGATGATGATTTTGCTAATGTCCATGGGCAGGTAGACAGAATTTGGCCCCAGATGCACTGCCTAATGTTCATGGCAAAAACAGCTCAAAAACAATGCTTCCATATGCCATTAAATTGCTGGAATTATTTCTCAGGCATATTCCCTTGTCATCCCTCATATGTAGAACTCATTAGATTTCTAGTGGGAGAACATATGGAGAAGAGAGATGACAGAAAACATGGTGAAACAGATTGTGTATTTAAATCTATATTATAAAAGACCTCTGTGCACAGGCAAGCTTAGTGGGGAAAGTTCAAATGCTTTCTTCCTACTTCATATGGAAGTTGACATTTATGGGACCATTGTCTCAGTGCATTCAAAGACACCTCTAGGTGATGGGTTAAAGACTTGTTTCAGGAATATTGGTTAGAATTTTGCTGCTGATTTGAGGTCAGGTCTGTATTTCTTGCATTACTTTTCCAAATATTTATTTAAACTGTAGCTGTGTAAGACCTTTTACTGATAGGAATGATCTAAAGTCAAAGTTCTACCCATGCAAATCTATTGGCAGGATCAGATCTTTGGCTATAGGCTTGTGATTTTTATGAATGACTTGTCCATGTTGCACAAAATGAAGTGATAAAGTTTCTTTCATCCAATTCAGCTGACTGATGGATGAGGATAATATCCAGTGCAGAGTTCTTCTAATGACTCCTGAATATTAATAATTTATTCTTTGTTCTTTCTTATAGGTAAATAAAGAAAAAAATAACCGAATTATATGTAAACTCAAAATATTATATGCTGATGTCTGTGATGCTTTTTTTTTACACTTACAACCCTTTCCTGGTTTATGGTAAATTTTGTCTGTCCTTGGTTTTGACTCAGTATTGGCCATGAATCTGGTTTCAACAGTGTCCATTTGGGATACTCTAAAGACTCTCAGTAGTGGAGGTGGTCACTAGCAGAAGTTATCCAGCTGGCAGGTGGGAGGTGGATAGACTGGTACTCTGGGTACACCATGACTTTACTGCAGTGACAAGTGAAATATGACATCACCTAGAGGAACACTTCCTGCAGACATTGTTGCCTACCTCCTAGAGGATATCTTACTGCATACATACGAATCAAATGCCATGCCTAAATGAATATTGGAAGAACATGGAGAAACAGTGTGGACATCTCTTACAGTGTGGCTCTACAGGCCTTAAAAATGTCAGATATGCCCACAGGATGTTTCCAGCCACATGTTTGCCTATCTAAAGTGGGACACAAAATGACTGATTAGTGGTAGAACTGTGTGTGTTTCTGCTGGCAAATAACTCTGGGTGAAGCCATGGTTTGCTGTGGTGTTGTCATAGTTTAACATCATCTGCAATCTAAGCCCCGTTCAACTGCTTGCTTACTTCTACCGATGAGGGAGAGAATCATAAAAGGGACAAAACTCATACTTTGAGATGAAGACAGTTCAATAGGTAAAGTAAAAGCTGTGTATGCAAGGAAAGTAAACCAAAAATTAAATTTATCTTTTCCCATTGGCAGACAGGTATTCAGCCATCTCCAGGAAAGCCAGACTCCATCATGTTACCTGGGAAGAAAAACACCATCACTCCAAATATCCCTTGCCCCCCCCGCCTTTTTCCCCAGCTTTATATGCTGAGTTTGACATCATATGGTATGGAATATTTCTTCTGATCAGTTGAGATCAGATGTCCTAGCTGTGTCCCCTCCCAACTCCTTATGTACCTGCAGCCTACTCACTGGTGTGCGGTTGTGACAAGCAGAAAAGGCCTTGCTCAGCAATATAAAAAACTGTATTATCAAAACTCTTTTCAGCATATATCCCAAACATAGACACATACTAACTACTGTGAAGAAAATAAACTTTACCAGTCAAAGCCAGCATACATGTCTTGAGGGAGGACCTCCAGTCCTTGCCCGTTACTACTGAAATTGAACTGTGTAGCTATAAGTAAGTCAGAGTTGCACAGTGTGCTGCGGACAAGCGTCATCTCTTGATCTATACCTTGCAGCGGAGAATAATTGCTTAGACAAACCTCAACAGGAAACAAAACGTGCATTACCATGCATGTTTTTATCATACTAACAACCCTCATCTGTATGTTCTGATGGCTACAGGATAAACATTTATTATTAGGTAGTATTTTGCACCAGTCTGAACAATGCACTTAAAAGATGTATTTTGCAGCTTCTTATCTGTTCATCCTATCACAGAATCACAGAACATTAAAGGTTGGAAGTGACCTCCAGAGATCATTGAATGCAACTCTGATATGGGTCAAGAACTGGCTGGAGGACCAAGCCNACAGAGTGCCTGAAGAGCAGCCAGGCAGAAAGGGACCTGAGGGTACTGGTAGGTAGTAGGTTGAACACAAGCCAGCAGTGTGGCCAGGAGAGACAATGGCACCCTGGTTGGCATCAGGAAGAGTGTGGCCAACAGGACAAGGGAGGTTATTCTTTCCCTGTACTCAGCACTGGTCAGGCCACACCTTGAGTCCTGTATCCAGTTCTGGGCCACTCAGTTCAAGAGAGATGTTGAGTTACTGGAACATGTCCAGAGAAGGGCAACAAAGTTGGTGAGGAACCTGGAGCACAGCCCTGTGAGGAGAGGCTGAGGGAGCTGGGGTGGTCTAGCCTGGGAAAGAGAAGGTTCAGGGATGACCTCATTGGTGTCTACAACTACCTGAAAGGAGGTTGTAGCCAGGTGGGGAGTTGGTCTCTTCTCCCAGGCAACCAGCAACAGAACAAGGGAACACAGCCTCGTGCTGAGGGAGGTATAGGCTGGATATTAGGAGGAAGTTCTTCCCAGAGAGAGTGATTGGCATTGGAATGGGCTGCCCAGAGAGGTGGTGGAGTCGCTGTCCTGGGAGGTGTTCAAGAAAAGACTGAATGGGGCACTTAGTGCCATGGTCTAATTGATTGGATAGGGCTGGGTGATAGGTTGGACTGGATGATCTTGGAGGTCTCTTCCCACCTGCTTCATTCTATGATTCTATGATTCAAACTCGCTGCCAAAGCAGGATCACTTAGGGTAGTCTGCACAGGAATATATCCAGGTGAGTTTTGAAAGTCTCCAGAGAAGGAGACTCCACAATCTCTCTGGGCAGCCTGTTCCAGGGCTCCATCACTTTCACTGTAAAGAAGTTTCTCCTCATGTCGAGGGGAGACCTATATTGAAGTTTGTATCTATTGGTCCTTGCTTATTACTATGCACCACTGAAAAGAGCAATGCCCCCTCCAATTGACACCCACCCCTCAGGTATTTATACACATTGATAAGATCTCCTTCGTAGAGGTCATGCTCAAATCCCCTAATCATCCCTGTATTAGTCTCTCTGTCAGTTACTAGTGGCACCTTTTAAAACTGTGTCATTGATTAGTGACTCTTTAGTCTCAGGATCACAGGATGTCAGGAGTTGGAAGGGACCCAAAGAGATTATCGAGTCCAACCCAGCTGCCAGAGCAGGACCATAATCTAGCTCAGGTCACAGAGGAATGCATCTAGATGTCACTGCAAGAAAGTGCTCATTAAGCAGTAAGTTTTACAGTAGCATGTTGTGTTTTTTCCACTCTGTCAGTACTAGCATTGGAATCATAGAATCATAGAATGGTAAGGTTGCAAGGGACCTCAAGGATCACCTAGTTCCAACCCCCTGCCATAGGCAGGGACACCTCCCACTAGCACAGGTTACTCAAGGCCTAGAAACTAGATGAAGTGGTAAAAAAGCTTTGAAGATGTACCGATTTAATTACTCTCAGGCAAAGAGCTAGACCTTGTTCAGTGAAGGAAGTTGCAGTTTCTGTGTGTATGACTGTGTTCTGTCATTCAGAATATCTGACCCTCTGCTTTGATTCAAATTTGATTATACAGAAATTTGTGCAGTAGTAATATTCATATAAAAGATTAATAGATACTTGAAAGGTGGATGCTTGAAAGATGTATGCAGTGAAATATCCAAGACATCTCAAATTCAGGGCTTTACTTGATGTTCCTAATGGGTAAGGAAAGTAGCAAGTATTTCTCCCAGCTTTATGTCTTTGGAAGGAAACAGAGATATGCTAGAAGACTGACAGCTGAAGTGCTGGTCGGACTTCAGTTAATGATGTGTTAATTGCCCAGGTTCATATAACTTGGATCTTACATCACATTTTGTTAAAGTGTGTAACATAATGACCTCAAATGGTTCAATTTCTGCAATTAGTAGTTCTGCAAGGAGACTCAAAAGGAAATACAAGGTGCCTTGTACCTGGGTTAGCTCCACTGTCTTTAGAGAAGGTATTCTCTGGGTGATTCTGCTCTTAGGCATTCTAGCTAAGCAATTTAGGAAACTAAGCTGCAGTTAATTTGAATGCCCAGATGAAAGGGCGTACGAAACTTCAAGGACTTGGGTAAGTGTGAAATACGGATGACAAAAAATCATTTACAGTTCTACTAGATGTTGTATTGCTGTATTATTGTGGGAATTACGTGGTCCTGGTCCCACCTCCAACAGAGAAATATGTGAAATTTAGTCCTGCTCTTAGTCCAGCCATAAAACATATACCAAAGGCAGCTTGTGAAAGACATCTGGCATAAAACTTTTCTTGTCAAAGCCTCAGATCTTACATTTTGTAAACAGAGCTTTATGAGAACTTTGCTGGTGACTGAAGCTTCTTATCATAGAATCAGGGAGTTGTCAGGGCTGGAAGGGACCTTAAGGATCATCTAGCTCCAAATCCCCTGCCATGGGCAAGGACACCTCACACTAGGTTGCCCAAAGTCCTATCCAGTCTGACCTTAAAAACATCTAGGGATGGGGCTTCCACCACCTCCCTGGGCAGCCTCTTCCAGTGTCTCACCACCCTCACAGTGAAGAACTTCTTAACACCCAATCTGAATCTACCCACTTCTAGTTTTGCTCCATCACCCCCTAGTCATATCACTACCCAACATCCTAAAAAGTCTCTCACCAGCTTTCCTGTAGGTCCCCTTCAGATACTGGAAGGCCACAATAAGGTCTCCTTGGAGCCTTCTCCTCTCCAGACTGAGCAACCCCAACTCTCTCTGTATCCCTCCATAGGAGAGGAGTTCCAGCCCTCTGATCATCCTCATGGCCCTTCTCTGGGCATTATAGACTTCTGCTCAGGTTTAAATTTCATACTGACTGTCTGTGCCAGATGTTCCAAAAAGTTTTTTATTGGTTCAAACTCATGCCTGCCCTCACTTTTTTTGTTGTTTGATACAGTAAAAAACATACTTTGTAAATATTGCCTTTAAATTTAACTCATTTCATCATTTTCACAGTTCCAAAATGACATTTCTTACTTTGTGGCAAACTTGGAAATTGTTAAAATACCCTAAGTAGTCATAAGCTCAATCAACTTACTCACAATAAATAACTGATACCTTATGCTACTTTTACCAGTCAGAGTATTGTCAAGGTGACCTTTCATGCTGTTTCAATTGCATAGCCTTGCCATTATTTAACTATTAGAGTGATGGAAAGCTTGCACTTTGCACTTTGAGTGGGAACATTTCTGGGCACAGGAACCTGAAAGACAGGAACATTTGAGGAGCTATAATTAATGTGCCACATTAGGAAGTTAAGGATAAGCAGCCAAAGAAAGACTAAATCTGGTGGAACAAAGCAGCTGCAGACTAGTCTTGAAAACTAAAATTCAATTTGCAATGCTTTCTAAAATCCTAGCCTCTCTGGCTGGTGTCAAACCATTAACAATAGCTACTTTTTCCTGCACTGTGCCTTGATCATCCATGATCATTGAAATATACAGGAAAATGCAACCTCCGGAATGCTGTTAAAATTCCACACAAGTTTAAGTATTAGTGAGGTTAATGCCACATTAGATTTTTGTCTTATGTTTTAAAAATACATTTAATTTCTACTTTTTTTCAAATTTTATCTATTAATTTATAGAGATAGAGTTAGAAAATACTGGAAATCCAAAAGTTCTTTTGTTGCACATGTAGGGGAAAAAAAAAAAAAGAGCGTTAATAAAAGTTTTAAGATGCACAAATAACCCACTAGAGATTAGTGTGATAGAGATTAGTAGAATGAGTGGTGCACTAAGTCTTGCCTACCCAGGACATATCCACTGTGTGTGGAGGAAAGGTAGGCTAAAGAAAACAGAATTTGTACACCATGCTGTAAATTTGGCAAATGCCTGTGTATATTTTCATTGTAAGGCAAGGGATTTTATATATAATGCAAAGACAACATGAAGCAATCATATGAGGAAGTGAAAAAGTAATCTTTTGGGGAGCAGAGGAGTTTAAAAAGGGAAATAATCATCTTTGCCATTAAAAAATTATTTAGACTTCTAATTTAGAAAAATAGTTTTTCTCTCTTTTTAAGTGAATTGACAAGTAAACCAAGAGTTGTTAGTATACTTTCTCAACAGTAATTGAGAAATAGCAATCATTTGCCTTCTAGGAAATAATTAGTTGTAATGTCTGTTCATTACCATGTTAAAACATAATTGTTTCATGACTGTATGATTAAATGCATTCTGTCTACATGAAGCTTGGTACATGTTGACAGAATGCAAAATCATTACGAAGATGTGGCTGTTGAAAAACCTTTCATCTTCACAATGCTGTTGGAGGAGGATGAACACCACAGACTGTGGAAGCTGTGTAAAAAGTAGAACTGAAAAAGGTTTCTTTTCCCAATAGTGGTTAGGTGATTTATATACATGACTCTCATTAACATTATTGGGAGTGATCTGCCTCATTTTTTATGAGCCTGATGTGAAGTTAATGGCAATGTTCCCATTGTCTCTAGTGGGCTGTGGATCATCCACTAAGTGCACAAATGAGTTTGGTTGAAATATTGGTGATTGTTGGCTTAGACTTTTCACATGCTTCATTCACAGTTGCAACAAAAGATGCTGTGTGAATACCTGAGAGTGTGAACTAAAGAGTTTAATATTGCAGAGAGTGTTGAGCTGTGGGCACTTTGGGGCATCCACACAGTAGGCTGCAGAGATGTCTAAACCAGCTCACAGTGAGGTAGTGTGAGCAGCAGCAGTAATCTGCACAGCAGCGCGAGTTGATTTACTTTGCAGAGATCTGAGTGGGAGTAGGTGTAATAGTGTCTGTGGTCTGGACCACACGATGTGGGAGTCACAGTGCTGTGTGGTGCAGTCCTCTACACCATCAATAATACCGTAATCTGCAACCCTGCTTTTTGAAATCCACTCTGGGATATCTGTGCTGTGCTTTTCCCTGGTTTTTTGTCTTGGTTTTTAACAGAGGAATCATGTTTTCTTTGCAATAAGCTTTTTTATTGACTATATGTGCTTTGCATGTTTAACACAACTAGACTGTACTGCTTTTCCTTCTATGAGGGAGGGAAGAAGTCTCAGTATTACCAGCAGAATTAGCAATGAGACTGATGAGGGGGCTGGAGGGGAAGTCATATGAGGAAAGGCTGAGGGAGCTGGGCTTGTTCAGCCTGGAGAAGAGGAGACTTAGAGGGGTCCTTATCACTCCTTACAACTACCTAAAGGGAAGTTGTAGTCAGGTGGGGGTCAGGCTCTTCTCCCAGGCAACTTGTGACAGGACAAGAGGGCCTGGTCTGGCACTGCGCCAGAAGATGTTTAGGTTGGATGTCGGGAAGCACTTCCTCACAGAAAGGGTGTTTAGGTGCTGGAATGGACCACCCAGGGAAGTGGTGGTGTCACCATAGAATCATAGACTCATAGAATGGTAAGGTTGGAAGGGTCTTCAAAGATTGTCTAGTTCCAACCCCCTGCCATAAGCAGGAACACCTCCCACTAGTACAGGTCTCTCAAGGCCTCGTCCGACCTGGCTTTGAACACCTCCAGGGAGGGAGCATCTACAATGTCCCTGGGCAACATCCATCCCTGGAGGTCTTCAAGAAAACATTGGATGTGGCATTTGGTGGCATGCAGTAGCTGATGTAGTGATTTTAGGTCATAAGCTGGACTTGATCTCAGAGGTCATTTCCAGCCTCAATGATTCTGTAATTGACAGGACTTCTGTTCATATCTGTGTTCCTTATAGTAAGTCAGCTAGCTGCTATCAAGGACACTGTGAGCCACACCAAGCATCAGGGACAGATACTCTGCATGCATTTGTTTCTCCAAAGTACATGTTGAGCTTTGCTAGAGCCTGTACTTGGAATGGGTACCATCAGTGGCCATGTCTGGCAGACTGGGAGGAGTAACTCTCTATGTCTTATAGCACTCAGGATCTAGCTTCCCCTAATATTATTAGAAGCTCAGCTTTAAAATACAAGTTCTCCTGAAAACTGGTTTTTCATATCAGTGTGACACTGTGATAAGGAGAAACCTGGTACTGCTGGAAATACTAGCATGAACATGAGTCACCATAAAAGAAGTTCCCAATCCACAGTCAAGCTACCTTGTATTAACCAGTCGGTGTGTGGCTAGAAATGTTCTTCGTGACACTGAGACACAGTACAAAATGGACCAACATAGGCAAGAAATCAGTGCCTTTATCAGCACCTACTTACACACAAGACATACATATAGACACATGCAACACTTATTGCCCAATCCATTTCCCCTTTCTGGTTGATCAGGATTGAAATTTGCCAGTGGGGCATTGTGCCATTTCCCAGGTACTCCCACATCTGCATATCCATTAAGTGTTCACAAGCTATTCAACAGGCATATCTCTTGTGCCATAAGTGGCAAAATCAAGACCCTCATCTTAATCCCTCTGGCCTCTCCTAATTATCCAAGTTACAGCTTGCTGCAGCTGAAAGACATGACAAAATGCAGTTAATTTCCACCTCAGGCTGAGATTTTGCTGTGGTCTTTCTGTCTGAATAACAACATGAAATGTTAGATTGCAGATGGATTGAATTTTCTCCATCTCTGTGTTCCTCTCAAAATTTTAAACTATGAGAAGAGAGAATCAAGAAAGGTGCCATATGACTTGGTAATCCATCAGGCAGGGAACAAGTGGGCACCCAAGCATGGGATTTACTAGCTACATTCACATATTTCAGGGCATGCACAGCTTGAGTAGCTATAGGAGGAGTAGATCACATACTCCCCACTCATTCAGCTCTGGTACATCTCCACATAAAGGCTGCATAATAGGTAGGTGTAGGAAAGCTGTGCTTTAATTAACTCTGCCTCTTTTTTTTTTTTTTCCTTTTTTTTTTCCTTTCTCTTTTTCTTTTTCTCCTTTTTTTTTCTTTTTAGATTAAGTATTGTTTGATAATTCCAAAAAGCACCTTAATACCTTCTTAGTATTGGACTTCACTGCTCTGGTATTTTTTTATTGCATATATTTGTAAGTTTAATAAAGTTTTACATTTGTATTATGGACTAGTCTTCTGATTAATTGTAAGGAAATGGGAAACCACAGCAATGCCAAAGGCTCTTATTAAAGTATCAAAAATCAGCAAGCAATCCACGCCAGCCAATTAAATAGCACTCTATGTCCCTGAAAGCATAGAGGCTTGCACTTAAATTGGTATTTTCCTTGAGGAAGAAATCAACTTTTATACAGTCAAACCCATAATATTTATCAGTTGTGTTACACTGAGTGTAGATTAACAGTACCCTCACCACAGAAGTGAAAATATATTAATTCCACTGTCCTTTAAAAACATATGCAAGATATAAATAGAGCAAGTTTTAAAGTATTTCCACTAGAATAGTTGCATTTACAATCAACGACTGATCTAAATCACCAGGCATATCACAGATGTAAGCATTCACAGGAGTGCTGGAGTCTTCATGTCTGCATTCACCCTGGGACTCTACTGCTTCCAGGGTGCATTCTAGGTGCTGTGGTAGTGCTATGTAATATGCTTCAGTACACGCCAACTACTCCGCAACAAAAATTGTTCTTTGATGATGCAGATGGTTCTTCGGTGCCTGAAAGCTGATACAGTCTTTCTGAAAGGTGGTTCTATACAACTAACATGTAATAGACTTATTGAAATCTCTTTTAATGGATCCTGCTTTTGTCTTCACAGCAGAGACACTGAACAGATGAACGTGTTTAGGCAGCAGAAATCCCTGTCACACGAAGATGAGATCTTCCCCACTGTGCCTTGCGTAGTCATTCTTTGTGTAGTTCCATACATTGCTACTAAACCTGGGATGGCCCTCAAAGCACTCTGGTGCCAAAGGTGAGAATTGATAGGCATATTTGAATGCATATACCTGAGAGCTACATGCCTTTCAGACAAATTTATGAGGACAGGCCAGGAGTTTTTTGCTTATTGTCTGTGTGCTGGATGTAGTTCCAGTAAGCCTCTCCTGGGCCAGAGAAAAGCTTACTATAGAGTAATAACCGTTACAAATGAGACTAATTCCTTGTAGTCTGGCTCTGAATCAGAAAGCGGTATCCATTTCATAGTGATTTCTTTTCCCCAGTGGATCTTGCAAATATGTTCACTCTTTCACTCACTTCTATTGGATGAGTTTTGCATTCCAAAGTTATTATCGTCTTTGTCATAAAGGGTAAGGTTAGAATGATCATGAAATCTTCAGACTTCAGTTTCAAACTGACCCTTTATTGTAGGACAGAAGTTCACAATGTGATCTGTGGACACTGTTTTTCTAGCACCAAATGTCATTTAGGTCTTTGGTGGATTGGTAGTACATTTTGATAATAATGAGCTGTATAACCAAAAGCATTAAGGTAGATTTTACTTAAAATTCTCAAAAAAGAAATGGGATTTTTTTTTTGATGTTTGCATCAATACAACAATCTACCCTTCATGAAAACTTAAGAAATGAGACTCAAGGACAGTTCATTTGCCCCTGCAATGCACAATCCACAGGATGAAATGAATTGCTATATCTCATATATGAGTTCTATGAAGGTGATATATATCAGGGCTACGAAGATGATTAAGGGACTGGAGCAGTGACTCATGAGGAGAGGCTGAGGGGCCTGGGGCTTTTTGATCTGGTGAAGAGAAGACTTAGAGAAGATCCAATCAGAGTATATAAATATGTGAGGGCTGGGTATGAAAAGGGGAAGAACAAACTCTTCTCAGTTGCATCCTGTGATAGGACAAGAGATAATAGGTATAAACTGCAGCACAGAAAGTTCCACCTCAACTTCTTTACTGTAAGGGTGACAGAGCACTGGAACAGGCTCCCGAGAGAGGTGGAGTTTCCTTCTCTGGAGATTTTCGAGACCCATCTGGATGCATTCCTGTGCAACCTGAGCTAGATTTTATGGTCCTCCTCTGGCAAGGGGGGGGGGGGGGGGGGGGGGGAAAAGGTTTTTTGA
>VWZE01026308.1:18561-28767 GCA_013396675.1 Eubucco bourcierii
TGGACTCAATGATCTATGAAGATCTCTTCCAACCTCTAACATTCTGTGATCCTGTGATATATATTAATGGAAAACACCAGAGCAACAAACAAAATATGTGCCATTATTTGATCCACTTGTATTAAAAGTAAATTTTAGATTAGTTAAGGCTTAACCTGCAGAAAGGTCCTTAATTTGATAGGATTTGTAAAACATACAGCAGTTCCTTATTGGAAGTCAATATGCAAAGTACGGAAAATGACCCAGCTGTATTTAATGTTCTATGAGTGCATCTTCTACTATTTTTAACTACCTATACTGTATTTGTCTTTGTAAAATAATGTGTGGCAATATGTAATGTTTAGCACTATATAATATGCTTTTTTGGAAGAGGGAAAATAAGAATCACTCATTGAGAGATAAACTGAAAGACATGCCATACCACTGTAAGAATCACAGAACATTAGAGGTTGGAAGGGACCTCCAGAGATCAGAGTCCAAACCTCTGCCAAAGCAGGATCCTCCAGGGTAGTCTGCACAGGAATTCATCCAGGTGGGTTTTGAAAGGAGACTCCACAACCTCCCTGGGCAGCCTGTTGCAGTGCTCTGTCACCCTCACTGTAAAGAGGTTTCTACTCGTGGTGAGATGAAACCTTCTCTGCTCCAGTTTGTATCCATTGTTCCTTGTCTTATTGCTGTGGACCACCAAAAAGAGATTGGTCCCTTCCACTTCCCACCTGCCCCTCAGATGTTTATAGACATTGATCAGATCCCCTCTCAATCTTCACTTCTCCAGGCTAAACATCCCCAGATACCTCAGTCTCTCTTTGGAGGGGATATGCCAATCATTCTCGTGGCTCTCTGCTGGAGTGTCTCCAGCAGGTCCCTGTCTCTGTTGAACTGGGGACCCCAAAACTGGACACAGTATTCCAGATCTCACCAGGGCAGAGTAGAGGGGGAGAAGAACCTCCCTAGCCCTGATGGACACACTTTTCTTGCTGCGCCCTGGGATGCCATTGGCTCTCTTGGCCACAAAGGCACACTGCTGCCCCATGCAGAACTTGCTGTCTGCCAGCACTCCAAGGTCTTTCTCCACAGAGTTGCTTTCCAGCAGGGCAGCCCTCAGTCTGTACTGGTGCTGTGCCCACTTTTATTCCTCCCCAGATGCATAACCCTGCGATTGTCCTTATTAAACTTCATGTGGTTAGCCTTTGTGCAACTCTCCAGCCTGTCCAGATCTCATTGAATGGCAGCACAGCCTGACAGGCTGTCAGGCACCCTCCCAGTTATGTATCATTGGCAAAGTTGCTGAAGGTACACTCAATACCCCCATCCAGGTTGTTGATAAAGATACTGAACAAAACAGGGCCAAATACTGATCCTTGGTGATGGGCCTCCAGCTTGACTCTGTGTTGCTGAATGGTCTGTAATATCATAACCATCTAATGGACATTGCAACTAACAAGGCAAGAGTCTATAGACAAGTTTTATATGACTTTCCAAGTAAGGTAATATATTTTTCTTTTCTTCCTAGTTGTCAACCAGTAAAAAATGCTTTGTCAGCTGCTTCTTGTCATGGACAAAACAACCTTGTTATTGGGACAACTTCTGGAAATGTAAAGCTCCCACAGCACAAACCCCTCCTGAACTCTCTTTTGCTTTTAATATGTTTACTCTTCAATAGTTTCATCTCCTTGTAGAGAAAGCATGACATAGGAGCATCCCACCAACTGCTGCAATTTAGCAGAGTGAGAGCTTTCCACAGTGTTATGAATCACTGCTTTTAAAGGGCATCAATTTCTTGCCTGAATGAAATCAGAATCTTGTACACAGTATATTTTCTTGTTGTTCTTGTCAATACCCATAATGCTCTAGTTGTGTAAGGGATGTTATTTTGGCAGTAATTTTTCTGACTGCTCCCAGTTCTTGCATTATTCTCTATATTTTACATTCTTTTCCACATTTATAGGAAATTTTAAGGTAGGGTTAAAGAAACTTGGAATAAAAATATGAGGCATTCACAAACAGTGCAATATGAGATAATCAAATTAAACAGGGACAGTAGGACCAGAGTTTTAGCTACATCTGAGTTTTACTCAGGTGCAGCAAAATCTTTACAGTTTTTCATTTTTGTTTTCTATTGTTGATTAAACCACTTGCAAGTAGCATCTCCAGTTTATTCACTGTTCTGGCACCATTACTGAGAACTAGTTCTTTCCTCTCCACTGCACTAAATAGGATGCTATGGGAGGTTGTGTCACAACCCGATTCTCAAACCAGTCCTGGGCAGCGGGGTGTGTGTTGTGCAGGATTTGAAAATTTCCCTGGAGTAAATTATGGTGCACTGGCACAAAATGGCTGGTGAGTGCTAATTATTTGATCTGAGGAGAGTTATGTGAAAGCTCTGAGTCAGCTGCACCTTAAGGATGCGTGGTTGGACAAGAGGAGGGAAAAACAGAAAATAAAAGAGAGAAAAGAGAGAGTGAGATAAGAATAAAAATATGTATCACCACCCTTGGATCTGGTGACACCTCATGGGATTAGTCCAAGTTCTTTGGTGATGGTGGGTGCATATCCAGCAAGGGTTTATGGACACAAAATATTGCTGCCCCTTTTTATACCCATTGGGTGTGGGGTGGCCTCCCCAATTTATATAGGATGGCAGGGCCAATTTGCATTATATTGTCCTAGTAGCAATGAACGGTGCAGATCCAACTACTTTAAGGCACAACCAGATTATGTCTATCAAAGAAAAGATAGTGAGTAGTAAGAGAAAAAACAGGTATTTTGATCCTTGGATCCTGTGCCATCTCAAGGTTTTAGACAACAGTCAGGCTCTCACAGGTTGCAATTCTACCTTCATCATCTTTCTTCCAATGAAAAGCTCATTGGATTTCTAATTCTCTCTAGTTATCAGCGATAAGTTTCATGGCACTTGAACAATGGAAAGTAGGTTTAACTGACAGAAAAGCCCATTCCAGAGCATCACAATGAGTTGAAAAACATGATACAAACATGAACTTTGCAGCAACACTACTATGGTAAGCTAGAAAAGCAAGTACTTCAAGAATCTGCTTACAGGCAACTGTCAGGATATGAGGTATTGGTACAGGTTGAAGATCTGTTGCTTCATCCCTCCAGGCAAAAGAGACTGACAGTTTCTCTGAGTAGATGGCTCCTCCCTGAAACTCATCCTCTCTTTGTGTCATAATTTGATGATATGTCACAAAGTGACATTCTAAGATAATTTGAGTTCAATGTACTCTTTGGTTTGACCTCAAAAGTTCTTGAGGTAAAAACACCCCAAACTACTATGCCATGCATCTGTCCACATTTGTAACTGATACAATCCAGAACTCTCTCCTGCAGAAAGAAGCATCCGTTGATATGACATGTTTACAAACCTCTGGAACATATCTGCCATCTTGGTTGTTTTCAGGTATGCAAATGAACTTTCTGATGTACAGTGTTTTTTAGGATCACAGAATGGCAGGACAATTCATACTGAAAGAATCCTCAAGATACTCTAGTTCAACCTGCAACAAAACCAGATTGCTCAGGGTTTCATCCAGTCTAGGTGTAAAAATCTTTGACCATGGAAAACACACAAGTTCTTAAATAAACCTTTGTGGGTATATTAATAAGAACTCGAATTAGAGTTTGGTGTTATATCTTTATGAAGGGAAGATTAGTAGAGGGAATTTTTCTGACAAAATGAACTTGGTGTTTTTTACCTATTCTATTGCTAAAAAAGTCCATTTAAATTACTTTTTCCTTCCTCTTCTATAGGCTTCTCTCTCATTACATAGGAAATATTTTGAGGGGTTATGGGACTAAGTATTAATAAACTGGCAAATACCTGACAGCCTTTCATTGTTATGAACTGTAGGGCACCTCCCATGTCATAAAAACACCACAACCCCACAGTTTCTTCTCAATTAATGGCTGAGAATTCAGTTTTCGTTATGTTGCTTTGCCAGTTCCAAGCAAACACTAGGGTAAGTAAATTGTGTGTGTGTTTGTATACATGTGTGAGTGTGTGTGTGTCGATGTCTTTGTGTGTATATATATAGATATATTTAAACACACACACACACACACAGAGAGAGAGAGACATATATATTCTCATTAACAGTCTCCCATACTGTTCAGCCAGAGCAAGCAGAAGAATGAGGCCTCTAGTGCTGCTTGGGTTTGTATGAGTGCTGTGTAGGTCATTTGCATATCCAGCTGCATACATGTGATACATTTGCATATATGCAGTGCATACATGTTCTCTTTGTGTCCCTACCAGAAGGCCCTGCTCAGCACTGCTGCTAGCTGGTCCTAGGCTGTGGAGTTCTGGCAGCCTCACATCCATTGGCCTGCCAGATCTGGTCTGATTTCTCCTAATGTTCTTTATAACCTTAACCTCAAGCTTGAGAGCTGATAAAACGGCATTGTTTCAATAGTTTTCTCATTCTGTTGTGATGATATGTTTCAAATTCTCATAGATATGGAGATTGTTACGTTTTTATCTATGAATAGGTGAATCTCTGATATAAGAAAAAAACAACAGTCTGATTTAAGAACACTTATAATCTCCGCCTTTTTTTTTTTAAACCATCACTTCTATACTCTGATTAGAAGCAATTACTTTACTGCTTTTCTCTTTCTATTCAATTCCTTATCTGTGATTCCTTAGCAAATACTTAAGACCTCGTGCTGTCATATCAGACTGTAGCCCAAAGAACAAACAAAAAATACTAGAAAAACAGAATTCACTGTTAATACTCCTAAATAACTTTCCAGTTCTTATTAATATGTTTTAATGGGTCATGTCTCTATCCTAGTCAGGTGTCAGGAAGGTAGAAAGAAGACTTGTCTGCAGGGCAAGCATGTTGTGAGATCTGGAGAATCTCTCTCCAGTAAAGGAAAATCAAAACTGAAGAGGAAACACAAGTTCACTCTAAAGACTCTGAAGAGAGATACCGTCATCTGACTGAAGGTTTTGTGGCTAGATCTAAGGGAACTGGTGTTGTTTAGTCTGGAAAAAAGGAGACTCTCTGCAACTTCCTGAAAGGAGGTTGTAATGAGGTGGTTGTTGGTCTCTTCTCCCTAGTAACAAGTGATAGAACGAGAGGAAATGGCTCCAAGTTGCACCAGGGGAGGTTTAAATTAGATTTCAGAAGAAGCTTTTTCCACTGGTTTGTCAAACACTAGAATAGGCCCCCCAGGGAGGTGCTTGAATCCTCATCCTTGGAGGTGTTTAAAAGATGCATACATGTGATGCTAAGGGACATATTTTAGTACCAGACTTGATAGAGTTAGATAATGGTTGGACTCAATTATCTTAAAAGTCTTTTCCAACCAAAATGATTCTATCTTCTGGCTGAAATTCTTTACTTGATGAGTCAGTTGATAAGACCTCAGGGTTATTACTAACTCAAGTCTTATCATGAACTTTACTATGCTCAAGAACAAAGAAGCTAAGTTTCTTCTGTAGAAATGCAAAATTTGTTGATTGTACTATGTGAGCAAGGTTCTATGTGAGCATAATTTGTCTATGGTACTATATGAGAAGAAGAAATCAGCTGAGAAGTGCCATTTTAGTTGATATGAATTTGGAGTTGATTTAGAATGGTTTCCTGATAACTGGCTGCATTTTTATCTTTATCTTGCATATTTTAAGGATTATGCATATTATCATATATCTGGTCCTAAAAATGGCAGATCAATTTATGCTCATGAATGTCCTACTTAATAAATCATGCACTGTACTAAATCTACTTGGTAATGTCTAACTGCACTTTTTCAAAGGCAGATTAATTTATATACTACAGGCGTGGGATTATTAATAAAAGATGAAAGAAACTAGGATTTAGAGGAGGAAGTCTACAGATGGGACAACTGGCTTGTCAAAGTAAATAGACAGTTTCAGTTTTAATTAACCCAGCTATTGTTTTGCTGCTAATGTGGAAGAATTTATTTTTCTTTCATTTTTATTTTGCTTCCCCCCCCCCCATTTCAATTGACAAGTAAAAGAGACATAATCGGGGAGTGAGTTGAGCTGTAAAGCTTGTGAAAGATCATAGAGTGGCAATGATGGTTTGGCTCTTGTCTTGCCTTTTGACTTTCCTAACCTAAAAATATTCTGTTCTTTCAATCTCATTTTACAGGTTGTGTTTATGGCTGTCTCTGTCCTCTGTATTTTCTTGGCCTTATTTGCATCTTTCTGAAAGTGTGCTGCTGACAACTGAACTCCGGTGGGTACCACTCCAGTGTTTGGTACAGTAGAATGGTTGGTTTCTGTTTCTTATACACCATGCTCCTGCTAATAAACCCCTTCTTTGCAACAGCAGCACACTCTTGACTTGACACACTTGTATACAGTTTTCAGCTCTTACGTAACTCAGGTTATTGACTGTAGCTATCTAGTCACTTGTCTCCCATATTATATCTGTACACTTGAGTTTCCTGCAGTAGTTCATAGGTGGTGTTATTGTATTTTGCCATATTGATCTCGGTTCATTTCACCAATTTGTCAAGATTATTTGGAATTCTAAATCTACTTTCCAAAGTGTTTGCAGCCCTCCCAGCTCAATTATACATGAGTTTGCAAGACTTTTTTCCACTATTTATATTGAAGAAAATACTGACTACAGCTATGCGTAGTGCAGTCTTACATTGTCCCTACCTAGCAGGATCTTCCAGCATGAAAGAACCTAGTGATAAGTGTCTTAAAAAATGGCTTTTTTACCTCCTATGTCCCTGTGTTCAGACACCAACTAAAATGCCAGACACTGATCATTCTCATTAACTCCTTCAGTGGCTAGGGTGGTGTCACGTCAGATCATTTTCTCCTGCTTTTCCTTCTGAGAGTAACTGTGAGAAAACCCACTCCCAAGTTCTATGCATGGCTAAAACTGTGTTTCTTCCCTGTTTACTGAGGGAGAGATGGTTAGAACAGACAAACAGGATATTAATTGAATAGGTTTTGTCTCAAGAAATGGATAGTGGATCCTCAATGTTACTTCCTTGTTTTTAGGGGCTTGTAAATTAGTTATATAGTCATTTGTTTCAGTGCGTTTATTGACCTTTAATTCCCCAGGTGTTTATTTTTCCTTTTCTTAAAGGTAAGATATTTATCCTTCTCCATCCCTTTCAGCTTTCATCTGTTCTCCACTATTGCTTTGCTGTTTGATAAATTTTCTCAAGCCTTGAGACTTGAATATATATAACTTGCACATAAACCTAAATGTTTTGTGACATATTCTTAATTTAGTCTGGCCTATGTTCACATCCTTTTGTATTAAGAGCAATCTTGTGAAGCATCTTATCACTATTAACCTTCTTGCAGAAAAAAGTAGTGAAAAAGCCAGGGACATTTCTGCATTTACTCTACAATCTTTTAATAACTCACATTCTCTGCGAAGCTCAAGACATTTTACTCAGCTTTGCCATGTCCTATAATATTTTTCTATATAAAATTTATTTTAAAAATTCCTTTCCTAGCTTGTTGCCCATTTATGGATTCTGCACATGTATAGTTATTCATTTACTCTTGTTTTGTGCTTATGTACTAATTTCTCAATCACCCCAAGTAATTCTCCCTGTTTATAGTTGGACATTATATTTTTTCCCCCTATTCTAAAATACTCAGAGAGCTCCCTGTGAGCCCAAATTAGTCTTTCTGCATTTTCTTTTTAGAATTGTTTAACTTTTTGTTTTGCACTGGTTGCAGACCCCACAATAATATCCCCACTATACACTTGCCCAGGGTTTGGCTTAAGAAATACTGAGTTTATTTGTCTCCTTTTGGTATAGATTCTTTGTCAATAGTTTCCTACTCTTATTCTTGCTCACTGAGAAATAATGAATTCTAAAAAAATGAAAGCTTCTTTTCCAGGAATTTTGGTTTTGAAAAAGCTGAGGCTTTTTTTTTTTTTTTTTTTTTCCCAGTGTCCCTGCTGAGGCATCATACTACTAAACAGGATTAATCTGCAGTGATATTTTGTGATACCAAACATAAGAGAGAGAGAGTATATCCTACAACATGATAAATAGATAGATGAGGCCATATCTGGAATATTGTGTCCAGTTCAAGAAGGACCTCAGTGAACTGCTTGAAAAAGTCCAGTGCAGAGCCACAAAGATGATGAAGGGAGTGGAACATCTTCCTTATAAGCAGAGGCTGAGGGAGATGGGGCTTTTTAGTTTGGAGAGGAGGAGACTGAGGGGTGACATCATTAAAGTTTACAAATACGAAAAGAGTGAGTGCCAAGAGGATGGAGTCAGGCTCTCCTCAGTGATGCCCAGTGACAAGGGGCAATGGGTGGAAGTTGAGGCATAGGAAGTTCCATGGAAACATGAGGAAAAAGTATTTCACTGTGAGGGGGATGAAAAACTGGAATAGGCTGCCCAGCGGTGTTGTGGAGCCTCCGTCTCTTGAGATATTCAAAACCTGTGTTCCTGTGTGATCTGGTATAGGTGATGATGTTTTAGCAGGGGGTTGGACTGGATGATCTTTTGAGGTCACTTCTGACCTCTAGCATTCTATGATTCTGTGATCTGAAAAGTGCTAACTCTGTGTTATGAAGAATGGTCTGGAAAGGTAGTAATAATAACAATCCCATTCTATTTACATGATAGGGCTTTTGACATGTGTATTAGGAAGGCTCTTCTTTCACCTCCTGTTGAAATGAAGGCATTTCAGATTGGGTAGAAAGAAAGAAACATTAACATATATTGTAAGATTGAAAGCAGTAAAGCCATTATCAGAAAGGATGAAAGCCCTTCTGTGGAAAAGTGTTATTTGTAATTCTAATTTGTAATTAGATTATCTTTGAAACTGACCAGAAGTTCAGCATGTCCTTTCAAAAATGACATTATTTATTGATAATTCATATTAGAAAATGAGTTTTGCATTCAAATGCATTTGTAACCTGATCTGTTTGGGAATATCTCTGCTTACTGCAGGGGGCTGGAATAGATGATCTTTAAAGAGTCATTCCAGCCCAATGCATTCTATGATTCTATGATCATCGTTATATGTTAAAACCCATTTAATTTCCTCTAAATAAAGATTAAGAATTCATAGCTCAGTCTGTAAATAGGGGAGCTATTGCTGGCAGGGAATACATGAGTTCCTGAAGAGCCTGCAGTTCTTCACTCTGGCTAAGAGAGAATCATGTATCTTATGGCAGTCCAAGTGCCTTAGGATCTGAGCAGACTTTCTTTCTCTTACTATGCTGAAAATTCAGTTATGAGCAAAATATCATATCATATCATAATATCATATATATGGAGCTAAGAATTTATTGCTGACCCCGTTAATGTTTTAGCAGTCTAATAGTTGAAACTAACAGAGAGAGGTTAATACTGCTAACATTTTTATACTATGCCTTCACAGTATCTCTGCTTTATTAATTGGTGGTGTTCTCAGCCTTTCAGTCCCCCTTTGGGTATAAGATTGATCCCTCAATACTTCTGAAGAAGAATAGAGAAAAGGGGTCTATAAAAAGCCATCAGAAATCCTGAAGACTTTGTCAAATTATTTCTTCCTTACTCTGCATCTACATGGATTTTTTTCCTTGTTATGTTTTCTTCACACATATTTCTCATATTTTGTGTGTTTTAATTGTTTTCACATTGTGCAGTTTTCCTGTTTGCTCTTTTCTTTACAACTGGTGTCATATTACTTGCGAGACTGCACTTCTGTGGTCTTCTTGAACATAGTCATTGGTATTTGTCATTGGGACCTCAATATTCTGACCTTTTCACTAGAGTCATAGATGGTTTAACCTGCATATAATAACTACTTTGCCTCAGTCTTCAACAGCAAGGGCTCCAACCACAATGTCCAAGTTGCAGAGGGTACAAGTGAGGACTGGGAGCAGGCAGATCTGCCTACTATAGTAGAAGATCATGTTTGTGAGCTCCTAAGAAACCTGAATGTGCACAAGTCCATGGGGCCTGATGAGATCCACCCACGGGTCCTGAGGGAACTGGCAGATGAAGTTGCCAAACCACTGTGCATCATATTTGAAAAGTCATGGCAGACTGGTGAAGTTCCTGCTGACTGGAGGAGGGCAAACATAACACCCATCTTCAAGAAGGGTAAAAAGGATGACCCTGGAAACTACAGAGCAGTCAGCCTCACCTCTGTGCCCGGCAAGATCATGGAGCAGATCCTGCTGAAAGTCCTGCTAAGGCAAATGGAAAACAAAGCAGAGGTGATTGGTGGGA
>VWZE01026309.1:8776-28085 GCA_013396675.1 Eubucco bourcierii
ATTTGGGTATTTCTGAAGGGGGGGGGGGGGGAAAGGCGAGGAAGAGGTTTGGGTCAGAAGCCTCCTGGCAATCTGATTGTTTTGGAGGGATTTTGTCTTTCTTTATTACTTTTAACTAGTATATAATTGTATATTGTGTGTGTGTGTGTGTATGTGCATATATATATATATATATGTGTGTGCTTGTATATTGTGCTAAGCTATAAATAGAGCTTCATCCCTTAACTTCCAGCTGGCTGAGTCTAGTCCGGGTGATTTCATTGTGTGGGGGAGTGGGCAACTGCCAAACCATCACAGCACCGTTAAGTGTTACAGACCTATAAGAGAAATTCAATTAAACCTCAATTTTTAAATGCTCATCTCTAGACAAGCATACCAATTGAGCTGAAACTACAAAGATGCAGGAAAAATGAGCCATAGCATTAAAATGCTGCAAGCTGGCCAAAAATATGAGTAATTACACATAGTGCCAGAAGTCAAAGCATCCACCAACAGCACTGCTCATGCAAGCCATTGAAAACAGTAAGAAGTTGAAAAAAGAAGTCCTACAAAGAGGCATTAAGCCAGCACCATCCCAAGGGAGAAAGAACTTTATATCTTTTCAGTTACCTTGCCAATAACCTCCCCACTGTATCCAGTCCTCTAAACATTAAAATCTGGAAGAGATAATGATTCTGTAGCAACCAGCTGTTGAAAGGGTTTTCAAACAGAATTAACTAAAGGCAGCTGCCAAATATCTCCCAACAAATTCAGCTTATTCTTAGTGGGAGGAGAAAAGTATGCTCACTGCCATGACTTAAGATACAGCACAAACCTGAGGTCTTTAATAGCATGATTTAAAACAAATCAGATAACCAGGAAGAGGTAAATAGATAGACATGTAAGTTGTAGACAAGCAAGCTGGCATTACTCTGCAAGGACAGAGACATCACTCAGGATGCCTGTCCTCTGGAGTGGCACTTCCATAAGACTTTTTCCCACACACACTGTTTACTCTCATCAACACATCAACAACAGGCCAACTTTACCATGTTGCCTGTAAGAGTCTATTAGGGAATCTACTGAAGATTTAATAGTTACATGAATGCATCAGCTGCACATTAGTAGCCACACACATATGTAACTGGGGTTTTGTAAGCTCTCAAAATAAAGCAGTAGTTTCATTGTCTCATCTTGCTGATGTATCTGTGACGCAGTTCAACCTCCTTACTGCGTGCCTGTAAGTACATCAGCTAAGTCATTTCTCTCAGCAGAATAAGAATGAGACACCATGAGAATTCGAGAGCATGGTTTCCCTTGGCTCATTTTCAACACAAATGAAACCTCCAGGTAACTCACAAAAAAAACTAAGGAAATTTAAAGAAAAAAAAAAAACTTAAAAAAAAACCCCCACGCTTCATACTAGGTTTATATACATTGCCCTAAGCATGAATCCTCAGAAGACATATTTTAGAAATCTATAAATCAAAAGAAAGGTGGAAGTCACCTAAACAGGTAATCTGTGTTTCTTTTTATGGCAATAAGGTTTTGTTTCTATTTTAAGTCTCCACAGCATAAAGTCTTTAATGAGACAAAGCCAAGCTAATACAAGATGGAATTATTGGTAGACTATATCCACCTGGCTTCACAGTAGAGTACAACTGAAGTCAATAGGTAGACATTTCAAATAAGTTAGTTAATACAGGCTCCCAGTTTTCCTCTCTTCAGCTAATTGTTAGTGTTTTTTCATCTCTCTTCCCTAGCTGTAGCCCATGCTTCATCACATGTAACTAAACTACCTCAGAAAAGTACTGAGGATTGCCAGAAGAGCTAAGAGCTTCCTCTTGTACATGGCCTGGTGTGAAGCTTGAAACTGCTGCTGCCTTCTTAAAAGGGTAATCAGAGCAAAGCAAGTTTGTAAATCCACATAGTGGTCTACCCACACTATTTGTACCCTTCTGCCCTTCTCTTGCACTTTTCATTTACTGTCCTTTGAAACCTCTCTACCTACAAAGTATCTCAAGTGGAGAGTAATTGCATGCATTGTTCTCCCTGGAGGATTCAATCAACTTTTTTTAAAAGTAATTATTTCTCCCCTTTCCCTTTTTTTCTTTTTTGGTAGTTGAGAAAGGCTAGTAAAGCAAAATGAGCTTCCACACAAAAGGAAATGACATGTCACAAGAATTGCAACATGCAGGCTTCCTATGTTTCATTTCAGTGCACAGAGTTTAGCTGAGTCAGTATTCTTGATTCGAATCGCTTGCGGGTTTTTGAGGATGTTTGTGTCGTTTTAAGTAAGAAGACTAAGTTTCTGTCACTGTTTTGACCTTCCTAAGCAGAATGCCTAATTTTGATGATAACCAGTCAAGAAATTCAGCACAATTACACTCCCTACATACACTCAGGAAAGATATTTTAATGTCTTTGGTGTCCTGCCCAAACTAGCTTGTACTTCGCTTTTCCTAACAGACCCCAGGTGCTTTAATTCAGGATTGCATCAAGGGAATTCAGGAAAAGCAGGAACTTGGCAATGCCTTAAATTCCCAAAACTCTAGGAATCAAGCAACTCCATCAAGGAATCCCATTTTCCTTGGAGCTACAGTGTAACATTTTATGCTTAAAGCACTTAGAGGAGGACAAAAACACAAATTATTTCTGAAGGTTCATGCTGTTTCTGATTACAGGAACTTTATCATGAGAAACACCAAGGGAAGTATCCTCCCTTTTACTTCAGAAGTCCCCACAAAACACATCCTACTAAATACAATAGGTAGAAGGTTTATTATTCAGCTATCAATGGAGCCTACCAAATACACAAATAACTACTAGCTGAAAAGACTACAGTCTTACAGCCTGCTGAAATTTCAGCTAACATGTCATCGCTGGAATACATTCAATTCCTCAAGCCAACAACTAGTAAGAGCCAAGACACAGAAAGGTCAAAGCTTCATTTCTCTTATCCCAGCCTACAAAAGCAAATGAAGAGACCAGAAAGAAAGGGGAAAAAAAAAAGAGAGAAGAAAAAATTCTACCTATTCCCACCCTTTTTTTAGTCCTACTTCACTTCCTTTCATGGTAAGAACTCCAAAGCTTGTACCAAGACAGAAGCAAAACCACAGTAAACTAGATTGGATCCTACCAGTTTGTCAACTGCCATGAAATTCTGAATTATAATACTGAAATCTTTTCTGCTATAGTCTGACACTGAGTGAAGTAACAGCATTAAAAAAAAAAAAAAAGTGCTGCCTAAATACTCTGAGATACCACATCAACTTGAGTCTTTGTTGTACAAAACTGGCATTCAAGTTGAGTTAACACTGCAGAATCAGATGATGTTCAAATCAAAAAGGCCTGCCTTCACCTTTTTTGTTTTGGTCTTGTTTCTTTTACTTGTTGATAAACAGAATTGTTGATAAACAATTATTTTCAAACTTTTTTTTTCCCCCCACCCACAACACCAGTAGCCCTAAATTTGTGTGCACTAAGATGATCTAATGTTAAAATTACCAGCCTCAGACATACACATAAAAATATTATGCTGCTTCTGCTAATACAGTATTCCTTTATTTTACTTCACACAGGACGCTTCCAAACCAAATTTAGCTTTTACATTCCATTTAATCACCCATGCAAATGCTATCACTAACTAGTCTACAATCTTCACCAGGATCTCTCCCATAACATCACCTGAAAAATACTAGGTAACATAAAGTGATTAAAACTTCGACAGACTTCCTAAGTTAGAGGAAGAACAGCAACACACAGAAGCATCAAGATCTTACATAAATTTACAGAACGCAACAGGTAAGTTCATGCAAGGTTTGATTGTGGTATTTATTTTATTTAGAAGACAGCTTTACTTAGAGATGCTTCAGAGTTATTACATAAGTACTCATAGGTTTGTTTGCAAGTTCAATAACAATATCAGATGGAGTTTTTTGGGTTAAATTCACCCAACTAGTCAGTAGAAATAAACTACTTTAAGACATACAACAGCATTTGTCAGCAGCTAAGAAAAACATTAGAAGTAGGTTGCCCAAAAAGATTCATCTTTCCCCCTCTCCACACCCTGAAAAAGGGTTTTGCATGCATTATCTACAGACAGTTTAAGTTTTAGCAGTCCTCTTAGATGTAGGTGTTGAGTTTAAATGGTAGCAGCAAATGTACATTTGCAACATGTTTAAGGCATCAATCCCCTGACAGATTTGACATGCTAAGGTCAGCACTGCATAAGGAGTATTTCACATACCTGGTTCACACAAGCAGACTGCAGTTACTGTGCACTCATGTTGACTTGTGGTTCATCATAACTTCTGATTGTGCACAATGGGTAACTCGTTAATCAAAAAAGCAAGAAATCATTAAAGCAAAAATGCTGCACAAGCCTCAATGCCATTCAGATTATACTGATAAGAACTGTGGTAATGAAGCATGTTCTGAATAATGCCCTTAGCAGCCTCCTATCAGCAAACCTGGTTCAGAGACCATAACAGAGTTGTAGTGAAAGGAACCTAGTACTAGAATAGAAGGATCCAGCTACCTTAGTTCAACTAAAGATTTCTGCTCCAGAGGTCAGTATCACCCTCTTTGTACCACTAATGCCATTTGAAGAGCTCTTAGCAAACAAATTTTTAAACACTAAGACAGACTTAATGATAACAACTAAGGCACTGACTCCTTACCAGGGCCAGATGGAGTTTATCAGTAATGCCAAGTGCTTGAAGCAGTACCATTTCTCAGCAGACACTATCTACTAAACAAAAATAATTTCTATTGCATTTCTTAAAGTTAGCAAGTTATGTTCAATAGTAGGTTATTATTTGTTCTTTTATGAACATACTGTATTGCTTAGTGTGGTTTTAAGTAATCACAGAACAGCAGATCATGCAGAAACTTCTAAGCTAGATAATGGATGTTTTCAAGCTCTGTCTCCAAAATCCATGATGTCCTGCCAGGAATTTAACTAGATGACCTTATAGGTCACCATATTCTAACACTTATATTTTGAACTTTTCCTCTGAACTTAACTTTTACAAAGTAGAATTAAAGAGACAAAGATAAAGAACAGTTGGAAAAGAATAGTGGAAAACCTCAATACATGTCTGCTTTATAAATTTAGTACTTGTTTGCATACCTACAGCAACTAAACCCCACACCACGCTATTCTAAAAAGAAATTCAGTCTTCTCTTTGTCCTTTTCCCTGCTGTTTTGCAACTTGGATATGTACTGGAAGTACAAAAACTGAATGCTTCTTTGAGAAAATTTTTAGAAGTATTTGAGGTGTAGCTCTGCCAACTATTTCCAGTCTATCCTTGTTGGAATTGTCTCTTACAAACATCAACAAAACTAAATCAACAAATATCAAATGGAAAAGAATGCCTGCCAGCCCTCGGGTAATACTGAAATATATAAGGCTATCAAAGCAAAGTAGTACAGATACATATTACAGCAAAGTTGTACAGATACAACAGGAAAAACACAAAACCAAAAACAGTTGAGAAGAATGCTGACTGGAGATGACAAAGAGCTAGGAAAGTAAACATCACAGTAGCACAGACATCAAAGGACAAGGTTAGAGAATTGCCACGTAAAAAAGCCAACTGCACTGGAAGCCCATGGAAATTTAAACAAACTTGAACATGGCATGAGTCTACCTATCCATCCAAGAAAAACAGAAAACTAAGTTTATCCAGTTGAGACTCCTATGTGATTCAAAGAAAAAAGGTCAGTATTTTTGTTCAAGACATTGAACTATTACACCATCACTTTTGGCACATGATCATATTACTGGCGTTTTATTAGAAAACAGAATCAGAAACGAAAGCTGACTACTTCAGAGTTCTCTGTAAGAAAGAGAATCTTACTTCCCCAAAAAACCCTGAATATTTATGGAAGCCCTTGAACCTTACACTGGGTAACTGAGCTTCCATATAAACGTCCTCAACAAACACAGGAATCCATAGAGAGTCTGTTCACAGCTGAAGGCCACATACCTAGAGGGAACTCTTTCCAGTCCATCTATATATTGCTAAAGATTCTCTTCAATAGCCAACACATGTTCATATGGAAATGTTTGTAGGATGAGGGCACAACAATGCAAAGCAAATATCTAAACATAGCATAACACAGCTGGAACTAGGATCTGTTCAGCCTTTATCTAGGTTGAAAGAAAGGACAACACTACAGTTCTAGCCAACCCTGACACGACCTATTACTTAATAAAAAAAAAAAATTAACTACTGCACTTCACAGTTTATAGGGCAGTCTATATTCTTGCACTTGTGAATATGAAATTGTAAGCTACAGCACATGAAAAATGCATTAAAAACTAAATATAAAGTAGCAATGAGCTCACAACACAAAGTCTTCTCAGCTGTACCGCCAGTTTACAGAGCAGTCATATGACTAAGCACTACGTTTCCAAAGACAATTATAGGTTTTAAATTGTAACATAATATGAAGATAGTCATCATTGATAAGCATCTGAATGTCCCTGAATAAACTCATCTTGACCTTTGAAAGTTACATACACAGCTCCAGCTAAACGAACACCTAAGATTCATAAGCTGAATTAGCTTTCTAGTAGTCAGTACTGGATTTCTCCTTTACAGTTCAACTAGTAGGGCACCTAACAAAATGTAAATTTATATTTTGCAGGATAAGCATTTAGAAAACAATACATTTTTGTTTGGTTGGGTTTTTTTCCTTTGTTTTCCTCTGCGATAGGTGGTTGCTCTTTCTTTATGAAACACGCAACTAGACATTGTTTTAATATTTTTCTCTTACACAGCTTCTAGGTACTGAGAGACTTAAAGCTACTTAAGTACTTAAAAGTTTCAGAAATGAACAAAAGTTCTTTCTTCAGTGCAACTCTGAACTACACAGGTAGTTTCAGATCTTAACAAGCCTGCAGAATCACAGAAGGAATGCAACAATTTGATTTGCATATGTTACATTTATTGACAAACCAATTACTTCATAACGTGTTGCAAAACTGCAATGATTCTTCAACGTAATTACTGTTTCACTTTAAGGTTCATATACAGTCTTTACCTCAAAATCTTACTACAGTTCCACAGATGTCTCCAATCACAAAGCATGGACAAAGCCAAGAAAAGGTGCCTGCTGGCAAGCTATTATAGGGGTGTTCATCTAACCCTAATAAAGTTCTCACTACAGAAACAGTCAGATCTGGGAAACCAAAAATGTATGTTACTTGCCACTGTGTATCTTCAGTAAGCTCAAATACACAGCTTTAATTTTAATGCAGAATTGTTTATGTTAGTCTTTTAGGTCTTGAAAATTCTATTGAAGGTATCTGTGGACAGTTAACACCACGAAGGTGATTTAGTTATGCCTAACATGCTGTTCAGTAAAAAAGCATAGAAGTCTTAACACCAACAGTGACAAAAATTGACTGCTTTCTTTAAAAAGCAGGGAGCCAGAACAAGGTAAAGTCTGCAATTAACTGTCAGAGATAGTGGGAAATGCAGACTACCTGCTGCACATATTGTTCTAAATGAAAGTTTCTACTATGAAGTATATATTCCATTAAAAACTTAATTTCCATTGCTTTGTCCTAAGTTATAATGTCTGGGAATTTTAGAAAGCATGGGTAAAAGATATGTAAATCAGTAAACTAGTAAATATCTCCAACACACTGCTTTAGATTTAAGTGTAGTTTGCGTTAGAAATTTTCTAACCGCTCTAAGTCCTCAAATAGAGTTTGATACTTTACTCATAGGTATCTTTAATTCTTGTAAATGTTAATCACAGTTATGCATGAAAGTATAGAAAGTAATGTGCTACAAAGGATTTCCATCAGGAGTCCTCCAGAGAACTCCCAACCAGTTCAGGTGGCTCTTCCTAAATCCCCTTTCAGAAACCAAAGATTTAAACCTTTTCTACGTATTTAGGAAGCATATTAATAATTATCACCTTCAAATTGTGCATTTATATGGAGCAAAAACTACCTTTAAATGATAAACCACTCTCCAGTAATTTACAGTAGATTATCCTCAAGGCTAGACCCTTGAAATATATTTAGGCAGAGAATCCCCATGGAAATTGGAAGGTGATACCCATCAAAAGGCAATATTTAGACAGAGAATCCTCATTGAAATTGGCAGGCGATACCCATCAAAATACATCTTTAGAGAAGAGGTCTTCAGTGAAATTATTCTAATAGTATTACCAGGGCTTACTAAATTAGACTATCAGTACTACTGTATTTACCTGTAATACTAGAACATATCATCAAAGGCACAATTTTCAAGGACTGCCATCACACAACAGCTTACTTTCATAAATCCATAGTACTTAGACTTTAACTGTCAAAACTGTGTTCACCACAAATATCCTGTGGGCACACACAACCACAAAAGACAGAGGAGGGGAATGGAGATTGAGAACTACTGTGAAACAGAAACACACGGCAGAGATTTAGGTTTTAGGTAAGTAATAATACAATTATATCAACATTCCAGTCACACGTTACACAGTGCTTGAAAAGTTGAAAGATGACCACTGAAATGACAATAGCATTAATTCCATTACCATAGAAACAACACATGAAAAAGGAAAATATAATATCCAACATAGTAAGAAAACCAAATCCTGTATATATTATGTAATTTCACTGTTTTGCATTTTGTTTGACTGCAATGAAGAGACTCTTGTAAAAATGCACCTTTTGCATTAAAAGAAACCCTTTCTTCCTGGGAAAGACAGGATACTTCTCTTTAAATAGTTTTGTGTGGGGTGATGTCCATTCCCTATTCTGGTCAAGAATTTAATGCTCTGACATTCTGAAGATAAACTCCAGTTTCAGCCATAAAAAAGCATCAGTAATTAGAAACTGATCTTTTCTATATAAACGGTACACAGTCTAACAACTTGACAACCTCTACCCTTTACACAAACACAGAGAGAGCTACAGGGAGATTCATCACAGACAGGAGAACTAAGCAAATATCTACATCCATGCCCCCAAACTATCAAATTTAGGGTTTGTTGTATGAAGGACTGGTAAACGCAGTTACAAATGTTACAACCTGAAGTTAAAATACCAAGACACACATACATTAATATCTAAAAATAATCAGTGGAATTTGTTATATTTTCCAATTTTAGAAAGTGTACTCTTTGAAAGTGAGTAACTATTTTTCCCACATATCATACTGTGAGGTGCTAAAATTTCTGTAAGGTGCTACATGCACAAGTAATTTATCATTAGACCTCAGACTGGACCAAATTTCTAATTGTCAACCATACCACCCAACTTCATGCTATGCAAGTAAAAACAAAGGTAACTCATTGTGTAGAGTACATATCGAATTCAGAAGCTGTATTAAATACAATAGAAACAAGCATTCAAAGTTTTCAGCAGACAATAGGAACAGAAGCAAAACTTTTATAGTTAAAAAATGGGGGGGGGTGGAAAATCTGATCTTTTTAGTTCAATCCAGGTTAACTACTGAGCCTGCCCCACCTGAAATACATGCTACAAACTAACTGGTCTCCTTATGACTTATGAATATTTGTTTATGGTGTCTTTTGGTAATAGAATAATTGATAACTCAGAATGGTGATCTTCTCCCCATTCCTCAGACCGTTCTTAACATTTTCTGTAACTTTTTTCTTTCCTTTTTGTTCTACAAATGGAATTCTTAAATTCCTATTTTCCCTGGAGTTATCCTACTGAAAACTAACGTTACAATCCATGATTGCAAAGACAGATCAGAAAAGACTATTCAATGTCATAATCTGGAATTATTTAATTGCTAAATTCACATTCTTGCCTGAATCCAAACCTATCTTAATTGCATGATTAGAGGAATTAAGGGAAGGACATGAAGACTTTCCACCAAATATCTTAACAGCAGCAAGAGACAAAACAGGCACTACAAGTCACTAGTTCATATTGATGTTCCAATCATTAAATTACTGTATCCAAGTAATTATCCCACTGAACCAGGATACAAAGGAAAAAAATATTAAGAAAACACAGATAGTCTGAAAAGGATTTTATGTGGAAGGAAAGACAGTAGGATATTACAGAGAGAACACTAGAATTGAATGAATTAAGTGTGTTTTGTCAAGCAGCAAGTGTAGAGAGCACCCCACTCAGCTCAAATGAAGTTTGAGCCTAATACACTGGAGAAACTGTTCAAAAACAGTTCATCTGTATGAAACATGACCCCTGTAAAGCTGCCAAAAATCAGTGAAAGCATACAAGTGCTAATCACGCAAGCTAAAATGGCTCAAGCTGCTTTGACTCACATGCATGCCCAAGCACAGACGACCACATAGTCGAAAATATAACTGAACAGAGTGCAACTGTTTTCTTTACCTGTAGTTCTAGATGCAATCAGTACACCTCCTTAAGAGTCCACAAGCAAGTACACTCCCCACTCCTGTACTCACAAATATGAAAACAGCTGACATGCAAGACTCCTCCTTTCCTACCTCATCCTCTCAAGCAGAGCTTTGGAGACGCAGTGTGAGCATTTTAAAGCAGAAAAAATGAACTCAATAATCGATACGTTAAAAAAAGTATACCATATAAAAACATCACCAGGTCATATCCATTGAAGGAATTCACTGGCAACTAGAACAAAAAGGCAAAAGAACAAACAAAAAAGGTTGTGTAAGTCTGCATCGAGTAACACTGCACAGTCTAACATTCTACAGGATCACAGTACCTAAAACATAGTTTGGGTTTCTGATTTAGGAAAAGAACGCATAAATTTGGAGGTTGACTTCAAACACTGTTAAAATTCATGGTTATTGCCTTAAATATATATTGTATACAAGCTCTAAATAAAAATCATACTTTAGAAATGGAGTGTGGGAAGAGGTAGCACAAAAATGATTGTCTCTTGCTTTAACGTGTACCACACTATCATCTGGAATGGTAGGGTTTTTTGCTAACAAGAATTGTTTATTAAACAATACTCTCCAATGATCTATGGAAGTATTTGCCCTATCATAACATCCATGCCACTCACAAAGTAGATTTCTAAAGGCAAATCCCACATTTCTTTCAAAATAAAGCAGTAGCTAAATCACAACAAAAGATGTACGCAGGAAATATTATCCACAAAGTTGTCTAATAATCCGAGGCAAACCGAAGGGACAAAAAAACCACCGTGTACCGGTTTCCTTTTCCTGACGCCCTGACAACATTCCCTCGTTCAGTTGGTCGTATGCCCTTTTCAAGCTGGGATTCCGCTTTCCCTTCGACCGTATGCGTCGAAGGAGCAGGGAGCAAAGAGGACGGAGGCAGCAAAAATAATCGTTATTTAACGCGGTAAAGCGAAACCCGCTACCTCACAATCCACGTCCGAGATCCCCCAGAGGACCCAGACACGGCTCTCACCGGGTGCGGTGGTTGTCTTGTGACGGCGAGGGCTGTGCTATTACCGACCCAGAGCATACGAACCGGGACGCTCCCCGCGCCGCATTGCCCAGCTTTCATCTACCCACAAAACCGTAGCTGCGAAATCCACCCCAGTGAACTACCAATAAAAATTAAAAGAACGGCAAAAAAAGGCCAGCCCGAGGACACCCAGCGACGGCGCCCGCCACAGCGCGCAGCAGCCGGCGAGCACACGCGACCTGCCGGGGCCGGACGCGCATGGGGGGAGCATCCCGCGGGCGCCCGCCTCACGGCTCCGCGCCCACACTGGCGACGACCACAGCTAGTGAGGAAAATGAGGAGCGGGACGACCCGCTCCGTGCCGAGCACTCAGCGCCTGTCAGCGGGCCCAGGCACTAGGACACGCCCGGGCGCCGACAGCGTGCGGAGACGGGGGGCGACAGCAGCAGCACAGGGCAGACAGCGCTGACCGCCCCCGCGGGTGCCCGCCGGGTGTCGTTGGCCTGGGGTGAACCGTCGCCCCTCCCAGTGAGGGTCCCCCACCTCCTCCTCCTTCCCCTCCCCCGTCCCCTCCCGACGCCGCCGGCGGGCAGTACCTCATATCTGCGCGGGCCGGGGGGCCCTACTCACACCCATGGCGACGGCGGGGGGGATGGAGGAGCCGGAGCGGCGTCCGCCACCGCCTCCACCAAACGCACCATCCCCTCCTACTGCCTCTTCAGCCACAGTCTGGCGGGCGGCGAGGGGGAGGAGCCCTGGCTGGCGCTTGCCCTCACAGCCGCCGTACTGACGCGCGGCCGCGGCCGTCTTCCCGCCTCCCGCACGACGGGCAAGTGCACGCCTCCAATCAGAGACCGGAAGCCCCACAGGGACCTAGCCTTCTCCAGCCAATCCGGCCTCTGTCAGGCCCATGCTTACACCGAGGGGGTCAGCCCGCAGGGAGAGGAGCTGGGGAAAGGGGGCGTCCGAGCTCCCTTCTCACCTTCAGCGGGACGCGCCTGCGGGGGCAGGTGGCCCCTTTTATTTTGCACAAGGGTAATGCACAACGAAAGGACACTTTCTTCCCCTCTCTAGCAGCGCCACAGTTGCCGGTCCCGCTTTTGGGAGGTCACACAGGACAGTCACTGGGCGCTGCGCCCCGGACGCTGTAGCCCGCTGGGCGGCATCGTGCAGCCTACTGGGCTGCGTAGTTTCCCTCCCGTCGTGGGCAGGTTGATGGTGGGTAAGAGGGTCCTGTCTCCCGCCTTCTGTCTCGTGGTGAGCGACAGCGTCTCTAGCCACTCCTGCCTCCTCTGTTATTCCGAGTGGCGGTAGCCGTGACCAATCATGAGTTCACGTGGGGCCTCCAAGGATGTCGGGGTTGGGAGAGGGCTGTGAGGGTGGTGTCCGCGCTTGCCGGAGGGACGAGGTGGAAGCGCGGCGGAAGCAGCGGTTTGTCATAGCAACCACCATTCGCGGGGTGGGAGCGACGCTTCCTGTGCGTCGTCGGTACGCCGGTGCGTCGTCCCAGCTCCCGGGGCCTCTTCCCTCTGGTGACCTTGGGTGGGATTGGAGTCCCTTAGTTTGATGTCGTCTCTGCTCAGCTTTCCTCCGCGCGTGGTCCTCGGCGGGCGCTGAGGGGCTGCTGCGGCGCCGTGCTTGTCACGGCGCGGAGGCAGAGGCAGGCATTAGTGAGGCATCGGTCACCCCCTCGCTGAGCGGCTCTCCGATGTGTTAAAGCACCGGAGTTACAACAGTGGCTTGGTGGTACTGAAGGAAGCGGCTGCAGTATGGCAGCCGCTTTAAAGGGAGCGTGTGGGTACCGGGGCCAGAGCGCGATCAGAGCACGGCTGATGCCTGCGGCAGTGCTCCGTGTTTCTGAAAGGCAAGGCACCTCAGGCCGTCCCTTAACCTCGTGTGTCCCCTGAGGTGTTATTGCGGGCTGTCAGGAGCAATATAATAGCCGCATGGGTTTTTTCCTGTAATTTGAGAGGCAGGGGGTTTTTTTGTTGGTTTTTTTTTCGGGGTTTTGATTGATGAGTTCAACATAAGCCAAGCTTAGATTTTTAGCGAATTCCTATGTAAAGTTCCTTTTATTCCTGCACTGGTTATGTTGCCCTTTGCCCTGACATTGTTTGAACATGTGTTATAGGTTGGTTGTTGTGTCTTTTTTTCAGATCACTATGAAGGCCTTGTATTGTCAGCAGAATTCACATGAAGAGGAAATGACATTTGTCTTCCAGGAAAGAGTGAGTTCTGATCATAATAGAGCTATTAATCATTCAATGGGAGAGTGTGGCTGAATGCCATGAGAGAATTGAACACCTAACTCTTTTGTAGATTAAAAAAACGAAAACAAACAAACTGGTTTAATGTGTGCACATAAAAACAAGTAAATAAAAGTAGGGGAGATATATTTAGCCATCATCATGCAGCCTCTGGCAAGACCAGTGCCAGATTTCTCAGTGCAGTTTTGGTGTCTATATTTTTTAGAAAAAGAAATTGCAGGCGTACCAAGTGAACTCTGGCTTCATATGGATTCACATCTCATTGGATGTTATGGTTACAAAAAAAAAAAAAATCAGAAATACAGCTTTGGAAAATTATCCATTTTGGAGCATTTCTACAGTTATTTTCTTTCATCTTCTGAGTTCTTTGCTGTCTATGAGGACTGAGATTGCAGTTCACCCTTTTTCTCTGAGGCATTGACAAGTCACCTTTGTTTGGTTACCTGTTTTCTTCAAACTTAAAGAAACAACAAGACAACTATTTTTCTGTCAAATTTAGATGAAACTTGTCTAAAGAGTCTTTGTCAGTTTAATGTAAACTTGCATTGGATAAGTGTACACATGAGCTTGTGGAATATGGATAATATTAGGATCTCATTGAGTATGTCGATGCATTAAGGGTGTCTGAACAGTAGGAAAATGGTTACATCATTTTGATGCTGCGAACTTGTGATCTCAAATCTCTTCTAGGCACAAGACAAATTGCTATAGGTACCAATGTATATCTGTGTAATATAGATACCTATGAGCCACGTAGTATTAAAATGGAACAGTATAGTGCTGGTGAGAATCTTGCTTGAGCTGCTGCAAAGTCCCAGCAGTGAAGCACATCTAACCAACTGCCTGAAGAGAAGGATGCAACAAGATAGGTGAATTTGATACAACCATGGTCCATATTCATGGAGGTGTCTTAGATCTACTTAAGCTATTTGTGAAGTTGTGCTTTTGCTGAAAAGGTTTGTTCACCTCTCACTGGGAAATTTTTGTTGTCTTCCTTGTAATAGTCTTAGGAGTCATGCAGCTATAAGGTGAGATGAGATCAGCTTACTTACCCAGGTGAAAACTTGTCATCTGCTACAGACTGGTTTATATGATTGTGATGGCTCCATGATTGCTAGCTAGGAGAGGAATGAGAGTATGTGAATGCTGGCAATAGGTGAGCCAGACAACCCTGGTGCAGTCTTAGGTAAGCTAAAGCAGATCTTGAAACTGCACTCTGGTGCATGGACTCTGTCTGCCTACTTACTGATTTAAATCTATTCAGACAGGAACTGATTGTGCATGTGTAATGACCAGCACCATGGAATCCTCATCTTAAATAAAAATAAATATTGAAAAAAGTGAGGAAATGGAAAGCTAGCTGTCTTAGGAGACCTTAATGCAATGAAAGGTAAACAACAAAAAGTGAGTAAGTTGGATGAAGACTTTCCATAGCAAAACTTCCTTGTGTTTTGCCTCATCAATTCCTAATAATGACATACTTAAATTATGAAGACAGCACAAACATTTCATTGCCTTTTTTTTTTTCCCCTGTAAACTTGTATTATTGTGTAAAGTAAAGCAATTTTACTGTACGTGCCATAACAGTGCTTAGGTTCATTGAACTACACATGCCAAAAGGATAGTTTCGAAAGACAATGTACTCTTATATCACAGTATCACCAAGGTTGGAAGAGACCTCAAAGATCGTCAAGTCCAACCCGATAATGTTTACAAACACTACATAAATCCCTTAGATTCTGCCTCTTTTGTTGCTGTTGGGTTTTGCAGTACTTGTATGGTTCAGCAGTTAATAACTTTTCTGTTATGTGAAACAAAGAGAACCCACTTTTGTTTGTTTGAGGAGCTGGGGTCAGTCTGACTGGCAAAACGCCTTGCAATTTTGAAGGAACAGCATGTGTTTAATTGGGCTGGGGTGAGGAAAAGATCAGCTCAGGATTCCTTGTAAAAAAGTTAACATTAATGTTGCTAACCCTAGGAGAAAAGCAACAGCTGTTTCTTGGGTAGAAGTTTCTTTTTTAAATCACTTAAACACTTAAGAATGTATCTTAACTTCAGAAGCAGAAACAAAACTCTCCAGTAACTTTCTACTTTCTTGTAAGTGGTTCCATTCACGCAAACATCTATCCTGCCAGACTACAATGTAACTTGGAAATGTATCACTTTGCTGCCAGTATCTGGGCTGACTCTACAGTTATGGGGAGACAGCAGTCCAGAATTCAACTTGGCTTATTAAACACTTTGAAAGAGCAGTACCCAACTACTTAAAATAATTTCAGCTATTGATTTAAAAAATAAAAGTTGAAATAGTAAGAGAAGGCTTCATTAGTAGTTCACTTTTCATCGAATCATAGAATGGTAAGGTTGGAAGGGACCTCAAGGATCATCTAGTTCCAAGCCCCTGCCATAGGCTGGGACACCTCCCACTTTTGTGTGCAACGTATCCATGATTTGTGGGGCTTAACACCAATTCACATCAAGTCTGTTTCTTTGACATCATGTGGACTACTTGAATATTTACCTCAGTAAATCTGTCAGACATTCATGTGAAAATTATCTGTTGCTCCTGCAATATAGAGCTAATATTAAAGATTTGCCTCCTTCTATTTGTTAGACACTAGTAGGGTAATTACATACTAAAACGTTCATGTAAGGATGCCATACTTACCGTGCAGAAAACAAACACACTAACAAACAAAGAAAGCCACACACCAAAACTTCAGAAAAATGCCAGTGTCTGGTAAGATTTAGTAAGGTCTAATATATATATATATATATAGATATAGATATATAGATATATAGATATACTCTAAATGACATTGTAAATTTGTTGAGATAGCAGTTTTCATTGACAAATATATATATATATATATATATTCTAATTACAACACAATTTAAAATAAAGGTGGTGTGGAAAAGTGCTTTCAAGAGCACATTCACATTGCATTGTATAATGTAACATCTGTAAATTTGTCCTAGGAAAACCTTCCTCCTCCAGGAGACAATGATGTGAAAGTACAAGTCAGAGCCTGTGCACTGAGTTGGATAGATACAAAGGTATTTGCTTATGCTTTCTTATAAAACCTAGAGTTGTTCATGGTTTCAGTTGAAGATCTAAGCTAGGGCCTTAGCTGATAATATGCACAATTCCATTTACACCATCTGAGGATGCAGCTGTTTACTTATGAGAAAGAGGTCACAGGATTAAAGTGGTATTCTTGCATATCTCTTTAAATAAAAGGCACCTGTAATTTGACTCCTAATTTATGGAGGAAGATCAGCAATCATTTGTGAATTCTGTTACAGTAAATCTCTTTTATCATCCTCTGCCTGTAAGTCACAGTTTTGCTTGCCTGGTAATAACTCTGTTTTTATCATTCTTTTGGTTGGTTTTTGGGGTTGGTTGGTTGGTTGGTTGTTTTTTATGTGCTACTAAATTTAAATACAGAAAATCAGTGCAAACATTTTAATATGAAATGAGGAATGGGTGTACTTGTTTTTAACCCAGATAATGTTTTTTGTAATGGCCCACCTTTCTTACAGTGAATACCAAACACTTAAAGGTAATAACATGTGTGCAGATTTTGAGCCTTAGTAAGAATGCTGTAATCATTATTTTCATTTAGCTTCTCTCAGAAATTAAACTGGAGAAGGAACTTCTACCTGTTGGTCGAGAAATTTCTGGGGTTGTATTGGAAGGTGAGTATAATTGCCTTGGGAGAGTCTGGAGTATGACTTAAGGTCTCGTTATCCAGAACAAATAAATACCATTTGTGTGGTACACCTTTAATAGTAGGAACTATTTGCTTGCTTAATGAGGTTTTCCCTGAGTCAATAACTGATACTGAAATGAAAGGAAGAAAAGGAACTGTCCTGTGATTCCTGCATATCTGTTCAGAGTTTTAAAGAAAAAATTTGCATGGAAACATTCTACATAAAATTTAATGAGATCTTAAGATATTACCTGCACATGCTGTAAAAATCTTTAATTAATTTGTAAAAATCATTTGTTCATAGCGAAGGCAAAATAACATTCAGGAATTTTGGCAGTGTTTCAATGCCACATCCACCTTTGATGTGTAGTTTAAAGCCTGGATCGTTCAACAACATGCACGTGTATGTACTTGCATGTAACGTTTGTGGATGGGATGCCAAAGATAAGTGAATTAAACATCTGCCTTTGGTATGTGCACACATAATAGGGAAAAAAATTCACTATCAGGGTATACTTTTTTTGGTCTGTGAGCTACTGTTTCAAATGTAAGTTCAGTTTCTGCTATAAACATTTATCTTCATGCCTTCTTTCCTCTTTTCCATATTTCCTTTTTCGAGTTGGAAGAAAGGTGACCTTTTTTCAGCCAGAAGATGAAGTGGTAGGTAAGTTAATGCTTATTTGCCTTATCAGCTAACATAATTAGTAATCTTTTTGTAATGAATGGCCAAAGTTATAATCGTTGCTAAAGCTACAATTAGAGATACATTTTCAGAGAATAAGCTGATGTCACATGAGGAAATTCTTACAAATTAGAATTCTATATTAAAAGTTTTCTCTTATGGAAGTGTTCTGGTTGTAAGAATGGAAATTGAGGTTCCCAGCTAATGTAATCTGCCATAGTCCTGCTGTGTTCACCAAATCTCTAACAGTATACACCTGCACCCAATTAGCCATGTGGAATGAATGCTCTAAAGACAAATCATCAGAATACATACACAGTTATTTGTATTTATAACACTATCTTCACGAGATCTGTGAATGTTACAGTGTCTATGCTTATGCTTCTTGCCTTTTTGAGGATGATATGAAAATACACTTTTTAACTGCCAGTTATTAAAATCTTCAAGCATACTGAATGCTGTTCAGTTTCTTCTAAGCGACATCAACTCCTGTTTGAGTAAAGAAATCAAGAGTGGTCCTTATTTAAACGTGCAAGTAGGTTCACCAGTTCTTTCTACTCAAGTTTTCTGAGTTGCTAAAAGCAATCCACATCCTGAGGTGTTTTGCTGAATACAATGCCACATTTTAAAAGAAACACTGATCAAGATGCTAACTTTCCAGAATCTTCATTTTTACTACACATTAGAGTTCTTCAAAGCAGACTTGTTTCCCCTCTGACTTAACCACAGGGAATCCAGGCTTTATGATCCTGCTGTGACATTATTGTCAGATAAGCCAATCGGAAAGACAAGCAGTAATCACTCTGCTTCTTTTGTTTGTTGCTTAAAACAGACTTGGGGTCAAAAATAACACAGAAGGTGTCAGGGCCTTTTTTTTTTCCTAGTAAAACTTTGGCAGATCTTTTATATCATTATCTTAAATCTAATGGAATAAGACTTGTGATTGCTGTTCTTTATTGGACACAGAAGGTGTAATCCCTACAGTAAATGAAATTAATATTTCATTTTATGGGGTACAGAAGTGGTTTTATCACAGTATCACCAGAGTTGGAAGAGACCTCAAAGATCATCAAGTCCAACCCTTCACCACAGACCTCAAGACCAGACCATGGCACCAAGTGCCATGTCCAAACCCGCCTTGAACACCTCCAGGGACGCTGACTCCACCACCTCCCTGGGCAGCCCATTCCAGCAGTCAATGACTCTCTCAGTCAAGAACTTTCCCCTCACCTCCAGCCTAAACTTCCCCTGGCACAGCTTGAGACTGTGTCCTCTTGTTCTGGTGCT
>VWZE01026309.1:37994-65812 GCA_013396675.1 Eubucco bourcierii
TTTTTTTGTTTGGGTTTTTTGTTTAACTCCAAAGCATTACCTGAATACTTTTTAAAATATTCTTGTTAATGACCAATTTCTGTCTTCTTCTTCTTCCTCCTTCCCATCCCCTGTGATTAAATTCAAGAAGGTATACGGCAACCTTTAGTGGGCAAGTACACATTGCAAATTTGAGTTTAATCCATTGCATGTTGGAATTGTGCCTCCAAATACATCTGACATTATTTCCATTATAATTTTCTGAGAAGTCTTTGACCTGTTTAGTTTCTGAAGGTTTGTTCTACATCATAAGTATGAAACAAACCTCAAAACCTTAGCTGGTACTTCTCTGCCCTAGTTATTCCTGATTCTGTGGTTTATGACCATTCATAGATAGGGTATCAAATATATTTGAGAAGAAAATATATTAGGAACTTTCAGAAGTATTTCAAGAGGAGATAAAAATATTTCCATCTAAATGTTTACTTAATGACCCAAAGAGCCACTTAGAGGTTAAAAAAATATCATTCAGAACGTCATAGATTACTAAATTTACCCATGCTGGGAGATAAGTAACAATATAACTAAGCATTATTTAAAAGAAAATAGGGATATTAAAAGAAAGGTGGGGGGGAAAGAATCACTGGAATCATAAGAAAAGTCAAGTCACTGTCTTGTAAGTGCCTGTGTTTATTATGTTTTCACATGTTTACTTCTGAGTTGCACTGGGAGACAGCTGTGTGCCAGAGAGAATAAGTTTTTATTTGCCTCTTTGTGGAAGCAGGAGGAAGTGGTGGGGTTTATGCAGAGTAAGGAAAGACAGCTATACTTGGAAAATTCTCCTAAAGCATTACTGCTGTGGTTATTTGATAGATAATTTGGAAGTTGGGAGGCACGAAATAAGATACCTCCTTATCTTTTGTCCACATTCTTTTGCTTCAATGACATTGCTATAATAATTCCAGAACTTGCTGTTTTTGAAGACATTTTTGGAAAAGAATAGGAAAGAATGAACTTTGAGAAGGATTTATGATAATTATAGTGGCTTACTTTATCCTTTATGGCCTAAAAAGGCTTGTGAGTTTAATTCTGCATTAAGCTAGTATGTAGTTTTTTGTGTTGGTCTTGCATTCTATTGTGAAATGTTTAAAAAAAAAACCCTGGCTGGTATTTTGACTGCTGCAAACTTGCTTGTAATACTTTCAAAAGTTAGAAACTTTATGTTCTGCTCTGAACCTAAACTTGACATTTTTATTGTAGTTAACCAAATGGTACTACTCTTTCTAGCTCGAGTGATAGATGTGTCAAGTGGTAAGATAGATGTAGCAGAAAGCTGCTTGGAAGAAACAGGTGGCCTGGGAGTGGATATTGTTCTAGATGCTGGAGGTATGTAACTGATGAAAGTCTGGTCTTCAGAGAACCATTAGCTTGGGAAGGTTATTAGTATTATTTACAGGTCCTATAGATGGAGGCTGCATGACTTCAAATGATTACAATTAGTTGCTTGTTCCCATGCTAGGAAATACATAGATCTCCTTAAGCAAGATCTCTTTACAATCTGCTCCTATCACCGTCTAGTGGAAGCATCTGATACTGTTAGTCATCTGCTATATTTCTCTGAAATATTCCTCTCTTAAAAACTGAGTAGAAAAAAATGTGTTTAAAGGGATAGAGCTGTGATGTTGTTGTTTATGCCACCTTCTTTTAATACAAAAATTATGCTATAATCTCAAGTGCTGGCAACCTGTATTCTAAAACACTTCTGACAGGTGGAAACTCTGAAGTTAGTAATTTTAGCTAAAATAATGGAAGAACTTCTTAGCATTCCACTAAAGTGTGGTTAAAAAAAACAAAAACAACTGCATTTTCTACTTCAGATATTCTCATGTGATTAAGAGCATAATTGAGTTCCAGACAGCTGTCTTTCATTGTGTTCATATGCATATATTGCAACTCATTTGATCTGAAGACATAGGACTGTAAAGAATTCCAGATATGTGGTTTCAAAGAATTTCCTTCTGAACAGAATTTGCTTTTGAGTTTGAATGAATTTGTCCTGCCTCTTGCTTTCTCTCCAGTGAAATTATATAGTGCTGAAGATGAATCAACTTCAAAACCACAGTTGCTGCCTCATAAGCATGAAATAATTACTCTGCTTGGTGTTGGGGGACACTGGATAACAACAGAAAAAAATCTTCAGGTAAAGATACTGTGGTACAAATGAATTTACCAACACTGTATATATGTATATGTATGTATCTATATATGTGTGCATGTATAGATATGGGTGTGGGGGTGTGTATATGTGTGTGTGTGTGTGTGTGTGCATGCATCTATGTGTATAAATATATATATATATGTATGTCAGCTTATGTCATGTCCAAATGTTCCACGTTGTTAAATTAGTTTTCACTTAAAATTTCACATCCAGAAAATAGTAAGTATCTAATGGGGAGAGAAACGAATATTTTCATTTTTCTTTGGGACAATTTTTGGCCCCTTTCTTTCTGAGATTATAGCAAGTTATATTAATGGCTTGGCTATACTGACAAATTTTAAAGGGGCTGTTTTCTTTGTCTGTGGGTATTTAACCAGACAGAAAAGTATCATTTAAAGCTATAAATGTGAAAAGTTTGCTAAGTGTTAAGAATGGGGAAGGCAGGGGGGTTGTTATTTGGGGTTTTTTTTAACCATCTACATAAAATTACTATTTAGCCTTTATTTTCATATAGGAAAGTGTAATTAAATAACATTTTTCTCCCATTTGTTCAAGCTGGATCCTCCAGATTGTCATTCCTTGTTTCTTAAAGGAGCCACAGTCTCCTTTCTTAATGATGAGATATGGAACTTGTCCAATGTACAACAAGGGAAGTATCTCTATATCCTTTTGATGGTTATTTTGAATGCTGACTGCTAATACCAGTGGACATAAATATAACCAAGAAACCAAGTTTCTCTTCTATTCAGTCACATAACCATAGGCTTAAAGGTCAGCACAGTTAAGCATACACTGGAACATAACATACATTCCTGTTTTAATCTGTTCTCTGAATTCCTTCTAAATATATATCTCTACCTGCTTCTTTAAAAGCAGTGCTGAAATAGAGAACACACATTCTGAATAAAATTCAGTATTTCAGTTCAAGATTGAACCAATTAATCAAATTCAAATCAAAGATTTTATTTCAATAAGGATTTAATGTTATGCATGTGATATTTTGGATTTTTTATTGTTGTTATTCATTGGGCAGTAGATGAACCATCTGTCAGTCTTAATGCAATCAGTTTAACTATAAAAGTTCACATATTTTGGTTTTGTAACTTTTTCCTTATTTGCAACATTACATACATAAAATTTGTTGAGCAAAGATGTGGGTGTAGAGAGAGGAATGTCTCCCCTAACTTGCATTACCTACATTTGATCTTAGGCAGCTGGACTCCAAGCTTTCTACTAGCATGGCAGCTTTCAGTGGATCACCTCAGGTACACAGAGGTTTGCCTGTTTATATCTTTAAGGACCCTCCCTGTTCTGTTCTGTACTGCACTGCAGATTATGAGATCTGCTGAATCACTTTTGCAGCTTAGCAGCACAGCAGAGGCAGGTGAGGATTAAGTCATTTTATTTATGAAACAACTAACTGCACTGCAAGGAAGACCTCCCCTCCTCTCCCAAACTGCAGAGTAGATTAGGCAAGGTCAGGCATGCTAAGGAAGTATTTATGGGATGCAGGTTATCATGAATGGGATTTATAGTTGGGTATTTTTGTTGAAGACTTACCCACATGAAAAGTAATCTGACTAAACAGTTCAGATTTCTGTCATCCCCTGGGGTATCTTTAATAGTAACAGTATGTTTTATCACAACGGGATTTAAAGTGGAGAGGAAAAATCTGTTCTGTTTTTGCTTGGCTTTTGGATCTGTGTATTTTGTGAAATTCTCGAGCATATGGAATTAATGTCATGTGAAGATGTGCCTTGAGCTTCAAATATTAACCAGACTGCTTTTAAAATGAAAGATGTTATTTTTTTCAATTTCATATAAAGACTAAATACAGCCTGATCTGCTGCATTGTCACGAATGTTAGTCATTAACCCAAAGATCTCTCACAGATGTGCAGCAGTGCTCCAAGAACTCAGACTCTGCTGTGTTCCTGTTCCCAACTTTTAATTTGATTTTTACCTCAGATGTCTATTTCAGTAATAGGGCTGGCTAACTGCTACCAAAGTCTCCCATCTTCATTCTGCACAAAATAGGAAGCTGCCATTCTGATGGACTAGTGTCTTATGTGGTCTACATTTGTCAATCTTAACCATTTTGCTTTTATTTTTCAGAATTCTTTTTTTTTTTTTTCCTTATTTCATTTCTGTGTACTGTTTCAGGAAAGGTTCTGATATATAAACAAGTGCATAAATCTGACCTAAAGATTGGAATTAAGGTTAATTTTCATTTTCCTTCCATTTTATCTGGTTTTGTATGAATACAGGGCTCTTGCCAGCAAACATGAAAATCAAAACATATATCTGTAGATACATTCTTACCTTGACAGTCCTCTTAGATACCTATCTTAGAAGATATCATGGAGAAATTATCAAGTAGTGTTTTCAGGTGAGAGATACTATTTTTCTTTTTCTTTTCTTTGTGTTGTTTTTGTGGGTGGTTTTGGGGTTTTTGTTTGTTTGTTTTTGTGGAGGGTTTTTTTTGTGGGGTTTTTTGTTTGTTTTTTTTTCAATTCAGAATTAGAAGTATAAAACTCTTGCCAACACTGTGCTGCAAATTTGTAGTAAGATGCTCAGGAAAAGATGCCATGTATAATTTTTATGGAGCAGTTTATGGCCTGTTTCTGTAATACAGCAGGCTAAGCACAAGGAAATTTGGTCAACCCCACAATTGTGCTGTTTTGGCAAAAATTAACAGTCAGCACATTCTTTTCTTCATGGAGAAAGGGCATACATACATTTGTCTGCTCAGCAGTGCCTGATTGAGAAATGGTGTTAGCTGGAAAAAATGGTAGGTCTGTTTAGTGCTCCTCTGTGAAGAATGACAGCTCTACTAGATACAAACACTCCCATAAGTTGGGAATGGAAGATTCTCTCTCTCAATGCAGGATACTGTATTGATATTGAGCAAAAGCCTCATCACCAACCATTCTATGAATCTGTGATTTTTTTTTTTTCTTCTCTTTCCTCTAAGAAGGATGTCTTTTAATTAACTTCTGTTTCCTGTTTGCTTTAGGGCTCTTTCCTTATTCTGTGATCCCAGCAAAGCTATAAAACTTTTATTTAAGGAGTAATGTTTACATAGTGAAAGGAGTAAAGTTTACACAGTGAAAGTAAAGTCTATAGCAGTAGTCCCACAGTATTTCTGTTTATCTGACCAAACACTTCTAACATACTGTTCCATTTTAGGCCTCAGCTGGATGAGCCAATCCCTTTTTATGAAGCCAAAGTTTCTATGGAAATAGTTCAGAAGAATCAAGCACGAAAAAGACAAGTCATCCAGTTCTGACACACAATTTACTGATTTCTAAGCCTGTGGAAGACAAAGAAACATAATGGTTTTGAAAAGTAAATTAGCATATACTTTTTCAAATAGTTCTGTAACTAGAACTTGAAGACCTTTTGTACCTCAGCACAAATGGTCTGAGAAGCTTCTGTGACTTCAAAGTATTTTCTTGGATCCACTCGAGCAGATCATACCCATCAGCAGCTTCTAAAGAGGCAGTCTTGACATACAAATCTTGTCTGCCCTGTCTCAGTTACTAATGTCAGAAGTGTTTACAGGCAAACCCATTTCATATTGTTTTTTTTAACAATAAGAAATTAAAGGAGGAAAAAAAAAAATCTGGTGTTCATTAGTCCTCTCTTCTATGTCCCCTACCAATAGTTGCCTTTATATTTACCTTCTATTTTTGACTGCACTGAGACTGAGCACTGTCTGTGGTACACTTAAAAGTCTTAAATCCCCATTTAAAGTTATTTAATTGAAAGACAGGCAAAACCATCAGAATTGGCAAGGATGTCAGAGGGGAAGGATATTGTACTGACAGTAAGAGTGAGTTCTTTGATTTTCCTACTTCATTTTAGCAGCCATGCAGTAAACCTAATAACTCTAGAGGCCACAAGCTCATACAATCATGCTGTTCAAATGACTGAGGCACTTTTTGTATCTTGTTACTGTAATATTTATTGTCTTTACTATCTTTCCAGTAAGACTTTCCTGTGCTGTGTACTTTCACTTCCTTTCTCAACCTCAGGCCTATACTAGCACAGTTAAAATCTGTTTAGCAAACATTCTTCATTACCATGAATCTTCTGCAAATCAGCAGTATAGAAGGAACTGCTGTTTTTCTTCCTTCAAAGCATGCAGCTTCCTATTGCCCTTTTCTGACAGCAAAAATGTATTTTTCTGTTCAACTCTGCTATTTGTTTTCACTGCAGATTGCTCAAACAGTGGGCCCTAGCACTTTAAACCAGTGTTAAGAAGCTGGAACACTGAGTGAAAATAGATTTTTCTAGAACCAAAACTAATCTGTCTTCTATCGTTCACTTGACTTGTACTAGGCTCTTGATAAATGATGCAAGCGAAGCATTTAAAAGCATGAGTAAATCTTATTTTACTACTCATGTGATGTAATGCAGCCTTGAAAGTGATGTTTTTCTGCATGTATACCCACACATCTAAAGCATGTGAATCCTGTCTTAGTTTGACATTTATTCTGAGATTTTGTACCCAGCTGCTTTTTTCCTGATGTTCATTTTAGCTTAAATGTTTGCAAAGTAAAGTAGATCAGAGGAAACAAAGAGTCAAAGCCTGGAGAAGAGAGGGCTTCCAGGAGACCTTATAATACTAAACTATACCACATCATCAGCACATCTTTTAAATACCTCCAGGGAGCAGCTCTGCTATGAGGACAGGCTGAGAGAGTTGGGGCTCTGCAGCCTAGAGAAGAGAAGGCTTCCAGGAGAACTGATAGTAGCCTTCCAGTACCTGAAGGAGGCCTACAGGAAGGCTGGGAAGGGACTATTTACAAGGTCTTGCAATGATAGGACAAGGGGCAACGGGTTTAAACTGGCAGAGGGGAGACTGAAGCTGGATGTTAGGAGGAAGTTCTTCACAGTGAGGCTGGTGAGACACAGGTTGCCCAGGGAGGTTGTGGCTTCTCCCTACCTGGAGGTGTTCAAGGCCAGGTCGGAGGAGGCCTTGAGTGACCTGTGCTAGTGGGAGGTGTCCCTGCCTATGGCAGGGGGGTTGGAACTAGATGATCTTTTGAGGTCCCTTCCAACCTTGCCATTCTATGATTCTGTAATAAAACACAACCAGCCACTGACAGAACTGCAGAAGAAAGATTTTTGTAGTCTATTTATTTTATTAGATCTTTAGTCAGTAGATAGGTTGCTCCAAACTACATATATAAATACCTTTTGAACCCCATGTACAGCTAGTGCTGAAGTGGCTGGTTTGGATTTTGAGGTGAATGTCTCTAGCTGGGTGTTAAGTTGCTTATTGGTGCATTTAGCCGGCTGAGGTGTCTCAGCATTTTCTACTGCTCTAGCTTTAGCTTGAACAAGAGGTTCATGAGGCTCCCTAAGCAATCGCTTCCTTTTTTGCACACCCTCTGGCAGAAGATGTCAGAAAGTAGTTATGAGAGCCAGGTTGCCCAGCCCCGCTGCTTACCTGCTCCTTCACAGGTGCGAGCAGGAAGCCGTGTGTGTTCTTCACTCTTACCTGTATGCTGGTCTGACAACCCGGTGGAAGCTGCCAGTTGTCCCCTCCAGCACTGATAACGGTGAGAGGTAGGCCGGGGCCTCTGCCAGCTCCGTGTTCTGCCTATTTTTTTCTGAGGATGCTTTTGCTGTGGTGAGCCTGAGCCAGATGAGATGTGGATGACGTGTAGATGGACGGTATGGGCTGCCACATGTCTTCAAAACCAGCTTTGCATCTGGATTAGTTTTGTAATCCATGATTTTATGCACATTTCAGAGCTGCCTAGCAGGGGCCGAATGCTCTGCCCGCGTTTTGGTGGTGAGGGGGATGGGTGATTTTCTGCTATACGCTCTGAAGTAAGACACTCCAGCACGGGCCCTACCCGTAAATCGCGATCAGAGCTGGTTCTCCGCCACAAATGTGTTTAGTCTCTTGTTTCACACAAGCGGAACCGCATTCGGGTGTCTTCACAGGATGTCTGTCCTGGTCCTGATGCAGCTATGGGGCGGTTTCTTTGATACCTCACTGGAGAAATCCAGGCTGCTTTCAGAAATCCAGTTGCATTTTTTTAGTAGTAGCACTTCAATTTAAATGCACTGTCGGGCGGGGCTGTGGCGACGGTCACCGGGGCTCAGCCGCAGGGAGGCGCCCCCTCAGGTACGGCGGCACCGTAGCCCTCAGTGGCCAGAGGAAATGGCGGCAGGCGCAGCCTTACCTCGGCACCGCCCAGGGGCGGAGCACGGCCCTTTGCGCGCCAAGCCGGGACAGAGTCTCCCGCCTGGAAGCTCGTGTCCGAACTGCCCGGCCATGGCTGCCCCAGCTGTGCCCGGATACTCGCCTAGCTTCAAGAAGCCGCCAGCGATGCTACGACTGAAGCGCAAACGGCTACGGAGCAGCGAGTCTGCTGCCTCCGCTCCACCGTCCTGCGGCGCCGCCACCCCGCGGGCCCCCTCCGCGCCGGCCCGCCGAAACCCCTTCTCCAGCCTGGAGAACGCGCCGCGGGCGGCCGGCAACCCCAAGCTGCGGGAGCGGGCCCGGCTGCCTCCGCCTCTGGCAGGAGAGTCCCCTTCGGCAGTGCCCTTCTGGCAGGTAGGGCCGGGCTCCAGCCCCGCGGTGGTCGGGGCATTTCTCCTTCCGAAATGGGGCCGGAGGGCGAGGGGAGAAACGGAATGGGCCAGCAGAAAAGTGGCCTCGGCGCTAGTGCAAGCAATCAGGGCTCGGCCTCGGCGGTCCTGAGCCCCTTCCGCCCGAAAAATACCAGTCCCCAAGCTAGAGGCTTGCCCCGGCTTTGTACACGGATAGGAACCAAGCTATGGCACTTCTGCCGCGAGGGCACCTTCTGATTGCACCGCAGGGTGGATTTTTGTAGCATGTATGTGTTTAATAGCGCTCTTGAATTTTCACTACAGGGCGGTTTGTTGTTTTTTTTTAAATTATCAACTTGATCATTACCTTGTCTTATGTCTTACACTCCTTTTTTATTCAGCTTTTAGAGCCTGTTTGTGAGGATAAACCCATCCCAAGACCAGAGTCCTCTGACAGAACTGATGACCTCGCCCTGACCAATGTATGAAACAGTGCATAATGCTTCTTAAATGTGCTTTTGCTGTTCTCGGGTCACAAAAAAATGCTGAAACTGGTTCGCTTGATATGTAATGGTCGTCTCACTATCAAATACTGTTCTAAAACTTTACTAAGTTGCCTTGACATTTACTGTTAGGGTGACAATGTCTTAAAAGCCAGCTTTCTGCCTGACATCACCGCTGGTGTAGCTCTCATTCATAGAGGTTGTCTTCTGCCAGTTTTATTGCAACGTTTACTGTAATAATCCTGTTTCCTAGTTTTATGTTTTGTTGAGATAAAGGTGTCCTTCTTCTAGGTGAATTATCTCCTGCAGTCTTTTATTCAGCTGCAGAAAAGGAACAAACAACTTCATCAGACACAGAGACAATGTCTGAAAAGCAGTCCTTGGAAGAGAATTTCAGGCAGGCAGTGTCTTAACAGCAGTTCAGAAATTTAAGTTCAAACTAACTTGGCAGAATAGAAAACTGACCTCTCAGAGAGAACATGCTGTCCTAGATCTCTCTAGTATGTTGTTGTGGGGTTGCTTTTTGCATCCAGTTTCCCAGAGAGGATGAAATGAAAGAACTGTTTTGACATGGAAATTCTTGTCTTGGTAAACTTCAGGGCTAAGTTTTCTTTTTTTTCAATCATCCATTCTTTATTCTTTTCCTAGTTATAACTCCTGTGAATGAAAACTCTCTTATGCATTTTTATAAGCACTATAATGCTGTGTTTTTATCAGAATCTAAATGACTAATCAGTTGGGTACAAACTGTGACTTTGGTTAGCCTATGAAAAATCAGCCTCTGTGTAACTCGAGATCCAGAAAATCTGCCTGCAAAAGTTGGTTTTTTTTTTTTTTTTATGTCTCTTAATGTAATGCAAGTACTTCCTTGGGATCAAAGTGATCTAGGCACTGTTTTTGCTGTTGCACTGAACTGCAGGAGACACCTTTAACTTGACTTTTTATAGGCTACTAAACTCAAGGTGTTACCTGCATAGCTAGGATTCAGATTCTGGTCAGCCTGCCAGGAAAGGTATATTAAATCAACATGAAAGGAGGCCTAACCATGCTAAAATATGAATAGGTAGAGCGTGCTTGTTTGAGGCTAATTGGAATATTTTAATGTAGAAAATTAGATTATAGGCTGTGAAAACAATGGTGATGTCTACTTCACTCATAGGCTTGCTGAGATGTGTAAGAACAAGAACACAAACAGAGATAAGACACTCTCTCTCAGAGCATCTCGGGCTCTCTAGCTGTTTTGGTCTTGGCCCCTCTGCTGAATGATCTAACTAACCACTCTGCTTCTAATCCCTCTGGCCCATCCTCCAAACTCACCTAGTGCGTAAGCCAAACCCTGGGGTAAGGTAGAGATGTGGGAAGAAGGTGGAAGGGTGGTTGGGAGCTCCTCCTGGGGGCTCTGATTTCTGGAAGGGGGACTGTGCTTCTGTATTACCTTTAACTTTTATATTTCTGTAAATATTCCTGTATATTATCCTGTATATATCTGATTGTCTATTGTGCTAAGCTATAAATAGAGCTTCAGTCCTTAACTTCCAGCTGGCTGAGTGTAGTCTAGGTGATTTTACAAAGGGGAGGGGCAGGGAACTCCCAAACCATCACAGTAGTGACACAGTTTTACGTTTGCATTAGGTTAATTGGTGCTACTTCTGTTTTGTAAGGACCTTCATTTACCTGTTGCTGTACCTGAAGTTCCCTCCTCACCAAAACATGAATTTCCTGCAGACTGGAGTATTAAAACACGACTTCTGTTTATGTCTTCTCAACCTTTTACCTGGACAGAACATTTAAAAGCCCAAGAAGAAGCTCAAGGATTTGCTCAGCATTGTAGAGCTACAGAAACAAACTTGCCACAGAGCATACAGGTAATACCTGAGAGAGTAGCTCAAAGTTCTAACTTCGGAAAGGAGAATGTACCTTTGCACCTTTTCTTAAACATGCTGATAGTGAAAACAGGATTCTGATTTGTTTTGGTCTTGCATTAAGAAAAAGGCTTATTCAGGCTACTAACCTTATTCCATCCAAGGTGTTTACCCACAGTGGCAAACAGGGTGAGTGAGTGGTCATTTCACTTCAGCTGTAGAGCAGCTGCCAGTTGCTGCCCATCTTTCTTGAGTCTGGCTTATTCACAAGACGGAGATTTTTATCTTTCAGTACCTAATGTAATATTTTTTTTAATCCATAATTTGTAATAATGTTTTAATCCATCACTTGCAGCACTGCCTTAAGTAAAGCCACACTGTCCTCAAAAAAAATATTTTTTGACATCTAGGAACCAAAACTGTCGACCGAACTGCGTTGTGCCTTCCAGCAAAGCCTCGTTTACTGGCTTCACCCTTCACTGCCATGGCTGCAGATGTTTCCCCGGATTGGAGCAGATAGAAAAATCATTGGAAAGGCCAGTCCTTGGTCACAGGATGAAGCCCTGCAGCAAGTGCTAATGAGTGAGTGGTAAGTGGAATCAAGCACCTAATGTATTTAGTAAGATTAAGACAATAGTATCTTAATGCTTTTTTTTTTTTTCTATTTTTATGAGAAAGCTTTTAAATTTCCATTTTTCAGATAGAAGCTTCATCATTTTGAGGCTTAGATTAAGAAAATGTAAGACTGAAGCTACCTTCCATTATTCAATGTCCTTCTCTAGTTCTAGTTGTTGATTTGGGTAGGATTCCATCTATCCTGTTAGCAGACAGCCTTTGCTTCAGGTAGACACACGTTCTAGAAAGCACATGTGCTGCAGAAGCACAGCACTCAGCAACAGGCTGTGCTTCAGAGGAACACAGCTTCCTAGATCTTCAGCATGCCTGAAAATTTGGCTGCTCACTCAGCATGGTCTCAAACCTGTACAGAGTGCACACCACTACTAACACCCTGCCAAATCCAGTTTGTTGCATCAACAGCAAAGAATTAACTTCAGTTACAGAATGGGTTTGCTCTGATTTGCAGGTCAGTCAGCTTTACTTCTCTGTACAATCTGCTCAGAGCCAAGCTGTGTCCATACTTCTATGTGTGCACCTACCAGTTTACTGTTCTGTTTCGTGCGGCTGGCCTTGCGGGAAGTGATGTTATCACAGCTGTCATTTCTCCCACAACTAGAGGTTTACGGGAAGCCATGAGAAGTGAAGGTAAGGTGAGCCAGTTGAACAAGGATTTGAACAGCTGATAAAGTGCATTAGCTGTGTTAGCAAACCACTCACTGTGTTTTTTTCTTTCCTTCTCTGTTCAAGGCATAGAGTTTTCTTTACCTTTGGTAGAAGAAAGTAGAACCAGAAAACAGAAAAGCTCTGAGGTGAACTTGGAAACAGAAGCTGATAACAGCCTTGAAGTGAGCAAGAGCACAGAAGACACAGAGTATGTAATAAGTCTTGTATGCTGCTAGAATGCAAGGCACCTTCAGTCTTCTGCACATTCTATCTGGAAAATATTTGTTGTCCTAACACTGATTGCGTTTTGCAGGGAGCCAAGTCCAAGTGATGATGATGATGATGATGAGGCAAGCTTCTCTTGGCTTGAGGAGATGGGAGTCCAAGACAAGGTTAAGAAACCAGATGCTCTTTCTATTAAACTGTATCCTTTGCACATCAAGATGTATGACACTAGAAAACCACACAGATGTTACTTTTTAGTGGTATAGATTTATGTTTTAAGAAGTTATTTCCAGATACTGCTCTTCACATTGTGGCATATTAAGAGAACGCTGCATGTCTGAGTTTATGACAAACAATTCTAGATGCTTTTCTTCTTGAAGGAAAAGCCATTGTGAATTGTTAATGTAACTTTGTGAGATCTGTTAGGTCACAAACTGAGTCATCTCACATGCAGGTTCACTGGACTCATTAGATCTTCATAGTTTTTGTAAAGAAAAGGGTGCGTGTTCCTGGAGGCTTAAGCTTACACTTGGAAGCAGTAGAAGCTGCAGACCAGACCAGCCATTGCTGATAACATTTAAGTGTAGCAGAGGAACTGATTAACTGCCTTACTCTATCTGCATTTGCACTTAGAGCACTTGAGAATTTTAGTAATGAATTCAGAAGTCAGGCTCAAGATGCTCCTTAGTATTTGAAGAACCAATCTGAGAATCAGTGTAAAGCTTGGTGGTTTTTTTGTTTTGTTTCTTTAAATGACTTGATTGGTTAGAAGGGGCCTGAGTGGCTTCTGGAGTAGCACAGCTCCAGTTCTTCCTTTGGTGTACTCCTGCTTTTCGCTTCCTCATGGTTTTCCTTTGACTCCAGTCCATGCAGTCATAAGGAGAGGCACGAGGTGCACGTGGATCACAAACCAGAGTCCCTTGCATTAGTGAAAGGAACAAACACATTCACCTTGCTGAACTTCTTGATAAACTGCAAGAGCCTCGTGGCTGTTGCAGGTCCACAAGCAGGGCTTCCACCAACTTTATTGTCCCCTGTTGCTTTCCGAGGGGGAACAATGCACACGCTCAAAGTAAGTGACACAACCATCTCTGTTTTCTAATAAAAGAAAGCTGTTTGGTCACCCAGTAGATTAGACACTACCTTTGAATAGTTGCCCTCAGGTACCAGAGAGTAACTTTTGCTGTTACCAGTCTGAGTTAGCATTTTGACTGCTTTCCAACTCATCTCTCTCATCTACTCTGCTGCTAAACTGAAATCCCAGTATTTCTGTCTTCACATCCAGAAGGTGGCTAAGCAGGCTTCCCAGACACCTGAATGGTTCTTGAAAGACTCTCCTGAGATCTTGTAGGGTCTCAAATTATTACAGCTGCTTGCAACAAGGAAACCTCTGAATCATAGCTTACCATCTGTTACTGTAAGGAGGTGGTGGGAAGTAGAGGATATGCTATTAACACAGGTAATTCAAGTCATCTTCCACCAAAAGAATAGTTACCACTGTTCTGCAGTTAACTTTCTCAATACTGCAGAGCATTCCTGCACATCATAGCTGGTATATTTTAGGAGCTGTTACAAAGACATTAAAACCCTCTTAATGCTCATGTATTGAGCAGCAAGTTGACAGTAGTATTTTGGACGTGTAAGGGGACCGTGGCACTGCAGTATTAAAGAAAATTAGGACTTGTGCCAAAAACTAATCCTGTGCGCTTTTATCTTCAGGCTCGAAGTATAAATGCCAAAGCCAGGGTCCACTTGGCATACAAGGATATATCCAGTTTGGAGATTGTAGGCCCTGTCATGCCTCATGCCCTGCATTCACTGACCATGCTGCTCAAATCTGCACAGAGGGGAGCGTTCTCTGCTGTCTTGTATACGCATGAGCCAACTGCTGTGTTCAACACTAACCTTGACAATGCAAGCCCTGCTTTAAATAAGGTAAGCAAACTAGCAGACAGTCATTCCTGTGAGGGGTATCTTCAGTAGGACACTGACACAAAACTTTCCCTTAGTACATGGGTTTACACCCAGTTACTTGTTATCAAGTAATCTGCCACTTTCCTGGCAGCCTCTGTGGTTTGTCCTTCCTTCAGAAATGGAATCATAGGAAAAGTAGCTTTCCAGGGGTTCCCCAGAGGTGCCTAAACAAACATTAAGAACTATAGGTATTTCAAACAGAAACACACCTATTCTGTGTCTCTCTTCATGGCAATTTTCCATAGGAAAGTATACACAAAGATCTTCCTGCATGTGGACTGCATCCTAAGACTTTGAATCAACTGAGTCAGTGTCCAACACTGGGAAAACATTCCATCCGATTTCTGGAAATGAAGGATTATGCTTATACCTGGAAGTCCTAGGTATGCTAGTTCCATTTAGTTAAAGAGAATGCTCTCTAGTCTGCAGCTGTTGTACTTCATTCTGTCTACATGGGCAGCACCTACACCATCTTGGGAGGGATACAACTGAACTGAACATGGTGGACAATTCTTTTATGATGGCTGATGTGTACAATTTGAAGGCCCTTTAAAGGAAATGAAAGAAAAGGCCTTCAACATCTCCTTTAGCATTTAAGAAAGCCTGGTTTGTTTGTTTTTTAATAAAATGTGATAACACATGTTTATTTGTCTGACTTCTATCCAGAAGGTTTGTATTCCTCATGCACATCTGTTCTGAAGGATTTCTGCTGTTGCTCTGTGCAGTAACTCCTAATGTCAAATACTCCATTCCTGGTGCAATTTACAGAACCTTAGAGGTCGGAAGGAATCTCCAGAGACCATCAAGTTCAACTCCCCTGCCAAACCCCATCCACTTGACACCCACACCTCAGCTTGTATCATAGACATTGATCAGATCCCCTCTCAGTCTTCTCAAGACTAAACAGCCTCAGGTCTCTCAGTCTCTCTTCTGATTAGGGGATTTGAGCATTTCCCCTCTTTCTCGTGGCTCTCCACTGGACCCTCTCTAGCAGATCCCCATCTCCTGAACTGGGGAGCCCAAAACTAGACACAGTACTCCAGGTCTCACTGGGGCAGAGTAGAAGGGGAGAAAAACCTGCCTACACCTGCTGGCTACACTTTTCTTGATACACCCCAGGATACCATTGGCCCTCTTGGCCACAAGGGGACAGTGCTGTCCCAATGTGGAGCTCAGGGTAGTACAAGCTGACTTTTAATTAAAACTTTACACCTAGACGTAAAACACTGAACTTTCCCCCTCTTCAGTTAGTATCAGACATAAAGAATCAAAGTGCTAATGGCACTGTGGGGAACAGCAGAAGACTGGGTTTCTGAAGCCACTACTCTTTCATTTCCAGTTTAACAGTTAACTCAATGCCTTCTGTGGCTGACTTGTCTGCCTCCACCTGTCACAGCCTCTGGAGCTTTGCAGTCTGCTGTAAACCAACAGCCCACTGCCACAGATCATGCCATGTTCTGGTGCACTGTCTCCCCAAGCTGTCACACCTGACAGCTGCTTATGACCCCAGAGCCAAGTATTTCCATTCTGAAACAGGCAGCACCTTCTCAGTGCACTTGAGAAACAGCCTACTTACAGGGTCAGCACATCCAAGAAGTTACTGAAAGCAACAGGGAAAGCACTCTTAATGAAGCCAATAACCATTCAGGTGTGTGCAGTTGAGGCTGTTTCTAGGAAATACAGCAATTACTATTAATTCCAGCTCATTTCTGTTTTCAAATCTAGGATGACACTTACCAACGGGCACTAATGCCAACTAATAGCTTATAGCCATTTACAGAATCTGAACTGCAGTTACATTCTTGTAGTCTGGAAATGTGTAATTACAAAGATTTAGAACCAAATTCTTTGTCATGTGCTTTGCAGCCATACCTGAGCTGTGGCTGCTTCCTTGTACTGTAAGCTATGTTGCTTTTAAGTCACAGATTCACCTGTAACTTTAGAAGCAATTCCAGTTGCTAACAGCTGTGGGATTCAGTGCTGTTCCTCAAACATACTTGGCTCCCATGAACTGTCCCAATATGTCCAACAGCATCACACTCAGACTGCTGCTCTTTCACCTAAAGGTCTTTCCAGTAAAAATCGTCATCAGTCCAGATGCTTTTAGAGCAGTAAGATCAATTTACTTAACTTGCCCAAATGGGTGAATCACAACCAAGATTTGTTTGGGAGGACTAGAGACTTCAGCAGTTGATTTAGACTTCATATACTTTTTTGCACTTTAAGAAGCAATTTCAAATTTTTCAAGGTACAGGAACTTCACCTTCCTGCTCCTCCAGTCCTTCACTATTTTAAAACTGCCAATCAAAGGAGACTGACAAGAAATCATTCTGGTGGAAGTTGGCTACAAGTTCTCAGGCACGTGTTTCAAAATGCTCCTCCCTCCATGGCGAAGTCAGAAGCACTGTCAGCAAGAATATTCCTAGGAAAATAACTCTGTGACAAGAGGAATTCCAACAGCCAAATGGGATTGTGTCTTCCATCAGTAGGACTCACAGACTATTCACCTCTAAGACAGCTGAAGTGCTGTGTAAATAACCAGGTTCCAAGAAAGTGTTTCCTAGTTGTTCTTTTTAATAAATCACTACTTATCTATTCCTGCATGCAAAGGACACTCAAACCAATTCAAATTTACAAATTTTAACAGAAGCACATTGCTGCACTAGCTTTAGACTCAAATATCATTCTAAAGAACAAGGAATGAAACTAAAACAGAACTCCCNCATTACAGACCTTAACGGTTTTCTTTTTCATGTCTTCCTTTAGACCAGAAGTTAAATCCACACAGTACCACATCCTTAAGCCATGAAATCCAGAATTTGCCTAAACAGTTATTTTTGAAGTGGAATTTTAACGGAACTGCATTGATCTGCCACTTGCTGCAAAAAAGATAACATGAATCTTTACATGATACATGGGGAATATAGATCAAAAAGAGAACAAAATAACAAGTACAAGAGTAAATGTTCCCAGATCAGATACTGTACAGCTGTGAAACCAGCGGACACCATTGACTAAACAAAATGATCAACATCTCTGATGCTTTAGCTCTACCAAACCAGACATTTAAACAGAAGTCTGATTAAGCATTGCTCCTGCATCCTGAGTTAATTACTCCTAAGTTGCACATCCAAAAGACAGATTTAGCTAAGACAGATACAACACTCATTTCTTCCAGACATCTTTCCATTGCTGTACCATCATATTTACTTTTGGTTTTCATACACATTCCAAATGTTCAGCAAATGAAGCAAGGAGAACTTCAAATATTTAGTCAGAGACAGAAAGCAAGAAGCCAAAGGGGAAAAAGTTTAATTAAGGAAAACTACGTCCATGAAAATTAACTTAAGCATTTCTAGAGCTCTTTGACAGCCTAATAAGGGGATTTATTTCTTGGAAGTGTGTGGTGGAGAACAAATCACCATGTCTCAGCTATACACAATGAGAGACATTGATCCCTGTCCCTTTAGGGCAAAGAAAGACATCCCCTTCCATTAACAATTGACAGAATACACACAAATCACCTTACTTTGTGGAAGAAGAGGTACTAGCAATTCTTCACCTCTGCATTCCTACTACTATTGCAAAGGTCATTTGCTGTAGGGCTGAGCACAGCCTTTTACTGCATACAAACTGTATTTTGTTCCTTCCCAGATGAAGCTCTGGTCAGCAAATGTAATTCAGAGAGACCTCTAAAGACTTTTCTGAAGGAAGCATCTGAACTACTACAGTCTATACAACCCTGGCCATGTGCTCATAACTCAATACAAAACTGGCAAGAGGTGTACAACGCCTTTTCCAAGTCAAAGTGCACATAGCTAAAGAACTAATACTTCTTAAATTAAAAAGGGGAGGGGAAGGGAAAAAAAAAAAAAAGTAGGAAAAGCTTTCTACATCCTCTCCCTTGTCAAACTGCCAAAACTCTGGATCAGGCTGTCTCCTTGAGGGCAGAGTACCATTAGGGAAAATTCAAGCCCAAGGAGTTTATCTGGTTAACAGTTCAAAGCAACCAAAAATGTCTAGAACTGATTCTGCAACTATAACAGCTGCTGGTAATCCTGATGAAGCGTGCTTTTATACTGTGCGTGTCTTCAAGAAGCCATCCTGGCGTACATTTTAATTACCGCTTACTGACCAGTGATTAAGATTATGAACTTGTGCTGCTTTATTGACCAAGTTGGGTACAACAATTTAAGCATCATTCTATCCCTTCCCTCCCCCCCAAATCCAGTTGTAGATTTGTTAGAGTTTAAAATTCACATTAACCACAAATTCATACAATCAACATCAGGCAGTGTGTTAATTGGTTTGGAATAGACAACTCCATCACCTCCCTTCTCAGAACATGCAGGGAGAGTCACTTTTACATTGCAAGTCACGTCAGTTCCATTGCTGGACTTTCTGCCATCCCTTTGAGAGCAAGTCTTTTGCCTAATCAGATGTGTCCTAGAGCATGGGCTGTGTGGCCAGTCACAGTGCACCACCGAGCTAACCCCCCAAACAAAACTCCAAGAGACGCCGCAGTGTTAACACCGTACAACAGGGCCACCACCGCGCGGCTTTTCACGGGGGTCACAGTACTGGCCCAGTATCTGTCCAGCAGTACACGCCAGCCTCGACTAGACTAAGGTAAGCCCCTGCGACCTTTTACCGTCTGTCAGCAAAAGTCCACACGCAGCTTTACCGAGACCAGGAGAAACTGCAGCATAGTACAAAACAGTATGAAAGTGTTAACATTCCGTATTGAAGAGGAATTGCATGGGCTTTTAAACAAGGGCTTGTTTAGATTACTGATGCCTCCAGAGTCTGTCATCTGATTTAGTCATTTAAGAAATAATTACATCACTAATGTAAACAATATAAACATACCAAAAACTAAGTATGATTTAAATACATTTTGATGGTACAAAAGAAAAACCTGAAGGTGTCTGTACAGTTTTTACAACGTGGGAATTGCCAATGTATTTACAAACACGAAAGGGCAAATACCATTTTTTGTGCAGAGTATAATTTTCTGAAATAATGTCAATATAAAAAAACAATTATCTAGCGGTGTGAGGCACTCCTAAACATGGTGGTATTAACCATGCTTTCCTTTGGTACAAGTCCCATCGCTTGGAGAGCCGCAGTTGCTGCTGTGGCTTTAGCATGCTTCTTATTAAGGCTGGCAAAAGTAGGCCTGTATTCATTTCCATTGACTCTCACCTGTTTTAGGAGAAGAAAGGGAGGGAAAAAGGTTAGAAAGTGCCTCCTCACTTCTGGTTCAAGGCAGCATCCCACAGCTGCTTTAACCATGTTCTCTATCTAATTCCTCTTCAGGGGCAGACAAAATCCACATCTGGCCTGTAAGCGCAATCATTTCAAAACGAGTAACTGCTAATGCAAGATATTTTGTGAAAAAACCCACAGGTTAAAGTAACTGATGAAATTCATCGGAGCATAGAATGCTTTGGGTTGGAAGGGACCTTGCTCACTACCTTTTACAACAGTAAGATTTAATATCATAGCAAGAATACGACACCAGAGAGGTTAGTTATTTTAGTGAGAAGTGCAACGATGTGCTTCTCAATGGATTGACAGGTTAATGTGCTTGACAGATGTCATATGACCTTAACAGATATAGGATTTTGACACTACTTAGCAGACGTCAGACAAAAGCAGTGGGCTTTTACGTTTCTATAAAAACATAAACATGAATTCCTGTCACCTTTACTAGAGAAACCAACAGCAAACAAGGAGACTCAAACACACCTTAAAGATAAAATGTTTGCGATGATCAGGCCCACTATCATCCACTAACACAAATTCGGGTGGTGACCATCTTCTTTTGTTACAGATCTCCATCAGTGCAGAAACCGGGTGTTTACCTTCAAGGAGAAAAACACGTTTGAGATTCCAATGCCACTACCAAAGCAAACACTTTAAATGAGATGGTTTTTTTTTTCCAGACAACCAAGAACCTCACCTGAAAGATCCTTCATCACAACATAATGTCCAGATCTCTTTTGTGCCTTCTCTCCCACAGCAACAAGCCCTAAATGAAACACAATAAAGTTTACACTTATGATTCCCACCCAATTTCTGTATTCTCAGTAAGGCAACAATAGGTATCAGTGGAGATGAAACCTGGAGGCACCATACGACTGTCTTTTCAGAAGTCTTTCAAATCTCCCTTTCGTTCTGAGTTTTTTCCCCTCCATACCACTCCAGTAAAGATTCTTGACAAGTCAGGTAATAGAAAACTCTGGGTTGTCTTACTCAAATCAAGAAGTGCCTGAGTTTCCATGCCTTCTTTGGAGAAACACTGAACAGCAGACAAAACATTACTTCTTTTGTGCAACCCTAAAGTCATCCATTACCTTAACAGCTTGCCTCTTCACACACTAAGCATCTGATGTACTTCCACTAAACAGTAAAGGAATGTACTGAGTATGTCCTTTTATGAACCCCCTTTATTAACAGAATTCAAGTATTTATCCTTTATGTGCAAATTCGAAGCCCAACCACAGTGATTTCAATCATGTCTGAATATAAAGCAGCAGAAAAGCATGCAGCCGGGCCCCAAGTCGATGCAGAGAGCACAAGTTCCAATGGAAGTCACTGTGAAACACTGAAGCTGAGTTATTATTGTTACAAGAAATAAAATGTAACAATCACCAAAAAGGTATCAAGCGCCAGTAACCAACCGCACGATGCCTATAAAGTGACTCGAGTTTCTTTCCATTCCTTTTGCCATTACCTTAAATAGATGTAAACTAAAATACCTGATTGTCTTGTTCAGAATTTCTCAGACTTCAATCTTTTAATATTACTTTGTTTCTTACCTCAATTTGTTCCTACTCCTGGCTTTGCTGAATAAAGACAAGTGAGATATTGCAATTGTTCCCAGTTTCCTCCTGTTCCTTTAGCTTTGTGGCCGGCATTTTATTTTGTTCTCCTTTAAAAGAAAATTCTTCCCTCCTTACCAGATGTTCATCCTAATATTCACGTAACTCATAAGTTGAAACTTTTCAAGTGGCATGAAACCCTCAGAGACTACAATCACTGAAACAAAGTTGTGGGGTTTTTCTAGAATTGTACAGAATTTAGTATAAAAAATAACAAAAGTATTTCCACAAAAAAACCCCAACAAACCAAAACCCAAACAAAACAAAACCAAAAAATCCCCAACACCAAAATGATGTTATTCTCCACATCAATACTACGTGTCACTCAGAATTACCAATGCTTTTGTCTTCTGCATCTCATCCCCAGTACACCTCAAGAGGATTTTTCAAAACAGCTGCAATTGCCTCTGATAAGCTCTGCTGATGGAAGAAGCTTCTTAGAGCAAACAATAAAAAGCTTAAGAACTGTTTGGTTTCCATGATGTTGGTGAGAAGACTACAGATTTCACTCAAGTGTTTGAAAAAACAGGGTTTAAGCAAAAGCTCTGGCAAAGTCAGACAGCCCTTTGGTTCCTGTCTTAGGGCAGCCTCCTGAGCAATTCATTAGCAAACTTCTTTTCTATGGAAGTGGAATTTTATTTGGGAGATAAGTTCTGAAAATGTATTAAAAATCCCTTCCCAAACAAAAACGTATTGGTTATTTAGTAACAGACAAATTCCTTTTAAAAATCTGTAACTCTTCTTTGAAGTTCTACACAGAAAGTTAAAAAAAACCCTTTTAATACATTTAAGCATCAAAGAATGCTAATGTTTGAAGAAGCTTTTCAGCTACTCATCAGAAATGTATAATCACTGTTCAGCTCTTTCTCTGTAACGCATGAAAGATGATGCTGCTTCACAATGCAAGATGTCTCCCATTATTATAAACCTGGTTGGTTCAACATTAAAAAGTATTCTTGATCAATGCAGAACACCTTCAGATTTTGTGGAAATATTTGGATCTTATATATGATAATAACCAACTATTTCTTTCATAACTATGACCTTAAAGCAAAGCCTGGTTATCACAAAGTTTATCCGTATTTTCAGATTAATCTATCACATGCAAAAAAGAGGCATCCTTTAACTCCATCTAACAGTTTTGTTTGTTACTGGAGACCAAGCATTCTGAAGCAGAGAGCACAAACTACCTGTTGCAAAATGCCAGTGCAATGAGGACCTGATTCTGTCTCAGGCCTTAGGGCTTGATGCTTGAAACTTCAATATCTAATTCTGCAGGCTTTAAGGAAATTTCTGTAAGAAACCACAAGAGAATCCTGTAGCACACTTCTAGAACTGGAAACTTGAGCTATAACACAGCTGTGTACCACCAAAATGGTTTTTTGTGTTCAAAATATTCGCAGGCTGTGCAGCAATACTGCAGCTTTCCTATGACATGTCGAGAAGCAATATAATAAACAGATACCTCTTCCCATCTCACATAATCCATCACTACATTATGCAGGCTGCTTGAGAAAATAATGCTGAAATTGACTGTTCTCTTCCCCTTGACTGACAATTATTCACAAGCTAAATTGAAGGAACTCTTGCCAACAATGAGAACTTCACAGATTCACCGACTGCAATCAGGTGGAAAAGAACTCTCAAAGGTCATCTTGTCCAACCCCCCTGCAGTGAGCAGAGACACCAACTACATCAGGCTGCCCAGGGTCACATCAAGTTTGATCTGGAATGTCTCCAGGAACAGAGACTCAATCACATCCCTGGGCAACCTGTTATGGTTATTTTCTCTCACTGTGAAGTGCTTCCTCCTTATGTCCAGTATCAATCTACCCTGCTCCAGTTTAAAACCAGTACCCCTCAACCTATCACTACAAGCCTTTCTAAACAGTCCTTTCACAGCCTTCCCGCAGGTTCCCTTCACACACTGAAATGCAGCTATGAGCTCTCTTCAGAGCCTTCCCTTCTCCAGGCTGAACAGACCCAATTCTTCCAGCCTGTCTTCACAAGAGAGGTACTCCAGCCCTCTGACCATCCTTGTGGCCCTCCTCTGGACCCGCTGGTCTATGTCTAAAGTAGCAGTAACAAAATATTTTCTGAATATATTCTCCACAATCACTCTGTCACCGTATGTCTTTTTTTCCTTCTTTTTTCTTTCCTTCTTCAAATAGTAAGGTTGCATAGTAGCAAACAGCTGAAAAGCAGCTTGGGTCACTGTCTGTATTAACTGTGTATGTGTTACTGTGTTCTGTATTTGATATTGTTGGCTTTCTTATAAACCTTCATTACGCTGCTGGAAGGTCTTTAGAATTTGAAAGCAAGTAATATTTTCATAACATAGGACTGCATTCCTATTTTCTATCTCTTGGCATGTAGTATTTCAATGCTTAAATTTTATCTTCACTGCTAGCTGGGTCACTTGAGAAGTACTGAATTATCTCTGTATTGAGAAATAGCCATCTTGACGCCTAGAGATTCCTCCAACTCCAACAGCAGCTTTGCAAATAAACTTTATAGCATTTGCATCTATGTGCTTAAGTTTTTGTTCAAGCTCAATTATGACAAAAGCTTAACACAAACATGAAATTCAAAGTACTTTCATGCTTTGCTATTAGAACAGCCTATAAAAACAAAATTTAAGGAGACAGGAAGAATTTGTTTTCCCACAGCCAGTGTTCACAGAATCACACAATTAACCAAGTTGGAAAAGACCTCTAGCATCATCGAGTCCAACCTATCACCTATCCCTTCTAATTAACTAAGCCATGGTACTAAGTGCCTCATCCAGCCTCTTCTTAAATAACTCCAGGGATGCTGACTCCACCACCTCCCCAGGCAGCCCGTTCCAACGGCAAATGACTCTTTCTGTGAAGAACTTCCTCCTAATGTCCAGCCTATACCTCCCCTGGCACAGTATGAGGCTGTGTCCTCTTATTCTGTCACTGACTGAAGAGACTAACTCCCACTCCCACATGGCTACAACCTCCTTTCAGGTAGCTATAGAGAGCAGTAAGGTCTCCCCTGAGGCTCCTCTTTTCCAGGCTGCACATCCCCAGCTCCCTCAGCCGCTTCTCATAGGCCTCATGCTCCAGCCCCCTCACCAGCCTTGATGCCCTTCTCTGGACAAGTTCAAGCACCTCAACATCCTTCCTTTACTGAGAGGCCCAGAACTGGACACAGTACTCAGTATGTGGCCTAACCAATGCTGAGTACAGCAGCAGAATGACTTGCCTGCTCCTGATCATCACGCTATTCCTGATGCAGGCCCAGGATGCTGCTGGCCTTCTTGGCCACCTGTTGAACTGTGCATTTTGGTAATGTGCATAACAGAACAATTAAAACACAAATATTGACTGCTGAAATTCTGCATCTTGTAGTTTAAATGGTTATAACTTGTAGAGGCATTTCAGGTGGAACATTTTCACACAGATTCACTCTGAAAACAGAGCTCCCTGAAAATGCTGGCAACATGGCCAATCGCATGAACCTTGCTGCCATCTTAGGCAGCAGCACACTGCCTGTAAATAAAAGGGTGGTAGTTGCATATCATATGAGACAAGCACAATGACTCTCCACCTGTAGCCACGGACTACAGAAAGAACAGGAGGAAAGACTGCTAAAGTAATCTTTGGAAATCATCAGAGAAACTCCACTGTAGTGGAGAACAGATGCCTGCAGCAGCAGGCTCCAAGTAGGAGACAGAACAGTAGGGAGATCAGATGGACAAAAGAGAAACAGTCGCCATTTGGAAGCCTAAAATGATCAGTATGACATCCTGTTCATGTCCTGACTTCAGCTCAAAGGCACCTCGACTCTGTAGCTCACACCTCTGTCCTTCACCCCAGTTTAAAACCAATCTATTCCATCTTCTGTCCTGCCCCATTCCTGCTTCATCCACTCTCTCCAAGCCAACTACAATGGCTTCTCCAGAGTCCACTTCCTCATCTGTGCTTTCTCCATACATCCAACTGAAGCACAACCATAATTTAAGAACCACTGAGAAGACATTTTTAAAATGGTAAGTGAAGGTCTAAGGACAAAACCCACACATATAATCAAGGACGTGACAAACTGCTATGAGAATCATCTACACCATTCTGTTGCTTTTTACAGTGAAGCTGTATCCTGAAAAACCTTAGTCATTCCAAGTTATTTTGCCTATGTTCAAAACAGTCCCGAGAAGTTTATACTGTCAGGAGACATCTAAGGAAGGGCTTACCTTTTCGATCCGTCTTAAAATCAACCATAATAGGTTCAACACTGCCTTCCTTGTTTTTTCCAAGCCCTTCTCCTTCTCTCCAGCCCATTTTTCTCATCAGTTGAGCTCCCATTCCTCCAGTTACAGGGGCTGCTCTTAAGAACTGATCCTATCCAGAAAAAGAAAAGTAAAACAAATCCTGCAGTTAGTACTACTACTTTTTAGAAGAAGTGGGAGTTTCCAATAAATGTTTCTAACAACCTTTCACAGACTCAATTAAAAAAAACCAAAAAAACCCTTAGCTTTACGTACATTAACACTTTGTGTAAACCAGAGTTCACGCAGACACACGAGACACAAATCAATATTCTCAAAAAGGAACAACTTAAAACTCTAATGCAATCCAAAAGTGGCAAGTGACCCATTTCAGACATAGGTATTTAGCAAAATCATAACCGTCCAGTTTTTAACACGCTACTTTGGTTCCAATGCATCTCTTCTCATCTTGTGAAAGGAGGCAGTGTTAACTGTTTAACTGGCAACATGCGTGCCAAGTGTACCTAGTTATTGAACAAAATACAAGCACATTTAGTAATGACATTCACATAGTGTTTAGGTGTATTTTAAAGATTACAAAAAAAAAAAAAAATTAAAAAGAAAAAAAAGTTTTCCATTTTATTATACAGCAGCTGCACATTCAAGTTCTATTCTGAAAATCCACATGAAACACACAAGTTTTTCTTTTCTTTCTTTTTAAGGGGAAAAAAAAAAAAAGGCGCTTAGCCATACAGTTTTTAGCAGCAGTAGTCCTCACATTCTTTCAAATCATCATTAACACAATAGTTGTTAAATGGTGAAAGTTTATCAACAGAAATTTTAAAAATCTGTTTTGATGTAAAGAACTTTAAAAACTCCTTAAATGTTTACGTACCTAGGCCTCGATGGCCGCAGTGTTGTGAATAGTAGGGCTGGCATTGACCGTGGCAAGAAGGCAGCTACAAGGATTTGACCCTGAAACAAGTTTCCATATAGAGGGGTGAAAGTTCACAGGTTATTCTGTGAACTATCATCTCTCTTCTGCACCCCCCGCTGACCCAAGTAAGTAAGTCAATCATTTCCATCACAGCAAAGAACTGCTTGCCTTAAAATATACAAGTTTACACACTGGCACTGATAAGTCCATCAGATATTTTGCATAGTAGGTTAGATGACGCAATGCCTAGTATTTTTGTGACGGCTTTCCCTACCTTTGCCTACCATCAAAGTAAACTAATACAACAACTGAGGGTTGGGGTTTCTTTGTTGTTGTTTTGGTGGGGTTTTTTTTCTCCTTTGAGTTGTGCTTGCAAAAGTAAGCGTCTCTCAGATTTGGACAAAGGACTGACCTATGGGTCCTTGTTTTCCATTTGTACGTAAACAAAACTGGAAGTCTTACTTTTGCAGATACTAAGGGTAATATATTTTTATGGGTATTTCAAACTGGCAACTGACATACACTAGCCATGTATGTGTGTGATCCCCACTAAACATGGTGTTAAAAAAATGTTAAAAAAAAAAAATTGCTGAAGACTGTGGCAGAATTTCTCCAAATATTTACCTATTGATCATGCAATCGGATGCTGCACTTACTAACAAAGTGGTTTGATGAAGAGTAGAGAGGCTAAGTGCACCTCTTCAGTTCAACTTTTCCTGACTGGTGCAGACCATGCAGTGTGTGTGTGTATACACAGAGACAATCAGTTTCTTTTATACAAACTGCCTCAATCTATACACCTAGAATGACTTTTACTTACTTCCATTTTCATCCTTCCCTCTCTTTTCCAGGAACCTCTCATAAGAAAAGAGCAACCATGCCGAGAATGATACAAACCCCAGTCAATGTCACCCTGGGTTCGGATTCCTCTTTTGCACCTGCTTTGCAATGATAGAATTTTCAATATCAACATCTGTTTCATTACCACCAGTGTGTATTCAGTTCACAAATGAGAGAGTCCAATTTCTTGATGAGGTCATTTTAATGTTACACAGCTTTCTCATCACACTTGATCTGGTACTAATTCAGGGGTTGGGAAGGATGTAAAAAACTCTAAGTAGTTTATTAAAAAAAAAAAAAAAAGGA
>VWZE01026309.1:65840-94422 GCA_013396675.1 Eubucco bourcierii
AAAAAGGTAAAAAAGTTAAAAAAAAAAAAAAAAAGTTAAAAAAATCAGTGCCCTGAATTCCTGAGAGCCTGAACATTCCAAATACTGGAAATCAAAAAAGAGTTCTAAATGTCAAAGTGAGGTTCACTAAACACACTGCTTCTAATGTGTGAATTTAGAATCCTATCTGGTAACTTCAGGAGGAATTTCTTACGTTATGTTAACCCTTAAACAAGAACTACAGAAGTAAGACAGCAAGAAATTAGAAATGATAAATTTTGTTTCATTACAGAACAGCTGTACTTGTGCCTCAGATTAAAAGGCTAAATGAAGTAATTCTGCTAACTGTGAATGGAAACAGAAGAAGCCTATACTGATTCAGTTTCCTGAAGAAGCAAAGGCAACCTGCAGGAAGGGAAAAAGGTAGTTTTGTTGTTTGGGGCATCTCTTTTTAAGAATAAATTGAATCTTAAGTCTCTAATGTCACCTGACTTTAACTATCTTTTAAAAATTAGTTCAATGACAGATGACTAAGTCCATGATTTAATAGAGTATGGCTAAAAATTAGTGCTATGTAATTACATTGTATGTAAACACACAAAAAAGATTAGAAACATTAACTAGAGGAAGGAAGATATAAACTTACTTTCAGTTTCAAAAAATCATAAAAGGCTGAGTCTCACAAAACTATTTAGAAACTATGTCCCTTTGCACATCTGGCCCATCTGGCTATCAACCTTAAGAGTACAATATAAATTTGTTATAATTTTTGTCATCTTTCAATCCCTAAATTCCACCACAGATCAGCAAAATAAAGCATACTTCTGTTCTCCCAGCAGGTGGAGACAAATGATCAGTTACATTCTTGCGTCAACACATTTCCTTTAAACAGAAGGCTACATAATAAAACTGGATCACTTAGGAGGGTTATTTAGCCATTTTGATTAAAGTTTTTCCTCTTTCAGTGCTACATTGGGCAACAATTTTGGGTACATGAATGCCTACACTGGTATTTAAGAACTTAAGCAAACACAGACACAAGAAAAAATACACCTGAAAGTTGTTTTTACAGGGTTTTTTTCTGAAACAATACAAGTTGGACAGTCACTATCTAACTGCAATAGCTGTCTCTGGGAAAAAAGAGAGCACAGAACACTGAACTGGATAGTCTACAAAACAGCGCCATCATTACCTGAGAGAACTTATATCATCAATTTCTGCTCTCTGAAAATACCCATTCGTTCTCACAATGCTGAAACAAATTCTGTCAGAGGGAAGGTTGACTTCTTTTGAGTAGTAATTTATTAATTAAAAGACAAAAAAGGTCTTAAAGGCACTAGGGGACAGTTTCAGCTACAGTATAATGGTCTGTCTTTAAGATTAAGGTTAAGTCTGAACAATTTGTCTGAGCCAAGTAGCAGACACAAGCATATATGATTGGCAAAATTTTTGTAAAGCAACTGACAGCTTGAGCTGCAGCTGCATTCCTGTCCAAATACAGGAGGAAGAGTACCTTTTTGAAGAATCTCATCACCTGCCTTACAAATCTACACTCAGAATAAGCCTCAGGATCTCTGTTTTGTTCACAGCTTTTGCATGCAATCAGTAGAAAGCAAGCTGAAGAGAGCTAGAAAAAAAGAACATTTTGAGGTCTCAACAGGGAATCTGTAGAATATAACTAATATATAGATCACCTGCCTTGCCATGTGGCCTTCATTTCCAAGTAAAGCTTCTTGTGTCATATAAGGCAGTAGGAATACAGGTATTTTGAAGAGAAGACCTTGTCAGAAGGTCAATGATCCTTGTGCAAGTGACAATGACAAGACTCAGTTTTACCTTTGTTGCTAACACTAAGTTTTACCCATCTGCTGTGACTGTGGACGAATGGAAGGAACACTTTCACTGTTCAGAATTTGTTGCACAAAGTAGAGCATTCTAGCAGCCACAGTAAAACTGCTGGTCATGCTTTATATAGCATGACTGAGTGAAAGCTCTATGTGCACAAAACATTGCAGAAACCTTGTTTAGGAGTGCAAGTTTAGGCTACAAAATTAGACTGACGAATCCAAGAACAAGTGGTGAAGTCTGGGAAAGTCTGAGTAAGTAGACCTCAACAGAATTTGCTGTGAGAAAAAAATATTTGACCACTTCATCTGATTTTATATTTAGTCAGTAGAACAGTGTATGCATTAAGAAAAAAAAAAAAGGGAAAGAAAAAAAAAAGCAACCTCCAGAACAAGTCATGTTTGTGAACTGATTACACGAACAATGATAAAGTGAAACAGAAACCACTTTTCAGAAGAAAAATAAGGTATTGTTCAGAAATCTGTTTTAGTTACACATGAAACCTAACAACACATTATTCCTTTATAAAAACTGCCCATAATCCTGTGCAGGAACACCATGAATATTACTGGGAAAAATAAATCATACCTCTAATTGGTTCATCAATCATTCAAGTATGCCAGTTTAACCACTTCCATAACTAATTCCCTCAAAACTCTGAGATAAAATTGGAGTTGCAGCCCTGTTTTGGTTTGAGTACATATTACCTCTCCAGAGTATTTTTTAAAGTAGAAAAATCAATCTGAAATCCAAGAAATGCAAAGTGAAGACAGCATTTATCAAGGAAGTTCCCCAAGTACCTCTTCCCTCCTGACACTGCTCTTCCTGTTTGTTACATCTATTTAGCTTTGTGATTATCTATGCCAAGCACAATGTCTGCACATGTTCCAATTCTTTTTGCTAATGATACAGAAACAACTAGCTGACACAGCCTCTGTTTCTTATGGCAACAGCTTACAATAATCTCCCAAGCAAAATGCCTTCAGTAAACATCCTCACTCAGAAACGTGCGTTAACTTACACATGCAACGTATCATGTTAAAATGAGTTTTCTCAGGCCCAAAAGGGAGTACAAGTCTGACCTCTCAGTGCTACACTGCACAATTAACAGGAACTAAGTTAGAAACCTCGAAGTGCCTAAGTAAAATACAATCTGTACTTTGCATTTCATGGTTGGTTTGCATTTGTATCACTGAGAAAGATAAGATGCATTCAGAACCCATCATGCCTAGACATCTTGTCCTGTGGAAACACTCATCAAACCCAGGATGTGACTTCACATTAAGTTCATCGAATCTAAGTGTTTTTAAGAGTTGAACAAGCCCCACCATTCCTAAAACAAAAAAAACCCCCAAGAAAGCAGAATAAGCCTTGCACAGCCCCTAACGCATTTTGTAGAGGGTGCATGACTGTAACTACTTATTATCTCATGAGTTTGATGGCAATGTGCGTGTAAACATGGAACCTGGAAAGAACAAAAGAAGTCAAGCTGAGGAATGCCAAAGCAGGAAAGAGGACTGTGTCCTCACCTTCATCACCCAATAACTCTTGTTTCCAGTAGCAGCCTCCTTTCTGACAAACCACATGATGCTTGCTAAGGAGGATGACTACTACTGCAAACCACTACATTTTTACAGCTACGACAAGGACTTAAGTGCTTCTGCCAGCGCATTCTTATTTCTAGATTCAACAAAAAGTCCCAGTATGCTTGTGCTCCTCATAGCAGTTGTAGTCATAAGCCAGAGATCAGACTCTTCTCTCATTTTCACCCTGTAAAGCTTTTTGTTGTTTTGGGTTTTCTTAAAGCAGATTACAGAGTGAAGTTAAAAGTCTGGGGGAAAACACACTTGCTTTCTCCACTTATTTTTTGTTGGTTGATACTCTTATCACTGTAAGGCACAGAAAAACTCAGATCAAGGAACCTAAAGGAATGAAAATGGGATGAGAAAGAGGCTTGTGAAAGAGATGATCAGAGATGCTTCCTCTCCATTGCCTTGAGAACCCATCCAAAGTCCTGCAGAATGGGAGAACCCTTTTAGGCTTACTGATCTCTTTCACAAGCCTTGTGGTGGAAAAGCTCCCCTTTTCTCACCAATACATCCCTGCTGAGTGCTTTGTATTTCCAAGTTCCTCTGTCAGCGACAATTATTGTACTCAAAGCCTAAATTTTGTTACAATCTCAAAAGGTAGTAATTGTTAAGGCTTACTTCTATGATCTACACCCTGTATCAATACTGAGAAGAGCCCAAAAGCCCATTTACCAAGTAATTTGGACCTCTGTGTTGCCTGGCTCTCTGTATGGTCTGGCTATACAAAGCGGATAAAAACAAGTTAGTGAATCTTGACAAAAAAGATTTTAGGATTTTAGGATGTTAAAATTCCAGGCTTTTAGTGCTCAGTTCACACACAGTTTTATGGAAAACTCTACCTAAGCCTCCAATCTAACCTACTACAAATCTAACCTTGGTTTGAGGGTTGTCTTAATAACACATTCTCTAAAGACAAGCATATATACTGTATATGCAACTAAATTACTTGCAAGACTGACCACCATAACTCTTCCTTTTTGCCTGAAAGGTGGATATTGCTTGAATTCCTCAGTTCTACTTCTTGAATGAGAATCAGTTCGGTATTAATTTTCAAAGATGAAGCATGAATTATTAAACTTATAAAACGCATGTATGTATGACGCACCACATCCCAAAAGTCAGAGTTATTCTGCAGTTAAGAGGTAACTATTTCACTGTAGGATGGCATCATCTATTAAACCAACTGCAATTCCTGATTTAATATTCCATTACCTCATGGCACCCAGAAAACCCTGGTAATACAAATAGAGGCGAAGTAGCAATCAGATAGAACCAAGTCAAACAAAATGGCAGTTTGGGCCTTGGTTCACCAAATCTGATCACAAAACATCACTAACTTCAACAGCATCAGGATCAAACCTTGCCTGATCTGTGCCAATCCCGTAAAAGTAGTGATGGACCTACCACTGCAACCACAGTAGTATTGCAAATGTCCTTTCAGTGTAAGGTAACAGCATATAAGAACCAATTTGCTCAAGTACCGGACGCACACATTATTGAAACACTCATGTCATGAGCAACACCTTTGCACAACAAAACGGACACGGCAGCAGCAAGTGCCTAAATCCATCAAAGACAATGTTTTAACTCAACCTGTTGTATTTGACACATGCATTACCATAGGTTTTTAAGGCACATTTTTTGTATTTTCCAATACTTCCACTGCTATTTAAAACATGATAGTTAGAAAAGTATGTCTGCAGAACTTCTACCTTTCTAATCCATGCTTGGGGACCACTGTTGGTCAGCTCATCTGAAGACAGAATCTGTGCTCCAGTACTTCCTGTGAACTGGCCAGGTATGGAGTTTGACTGAGCCCAGGCATCAATCTACAAAATAAAAACGAAACGTAAAAAATAAGAAATGGCAGCCTTTACCTTTGCAATTCTCTCTTGATTCTCAGAAGCTCAGTTCTGTATTCATTAACACTCATTTGTAAGCAACTGCTGCAAAAAACTGAGCATCTTTCTATGCTAACTCTTAAGCACAAGCTTGAATTCTAGCAAGACCATTACTCACGGTTTGCTTAGCCTCAATATAAGTGTTATGAAGTCCAAAACAAAGGCAGAAATTTTAAACACAAAATAGGCTTCCAAACTCCTATGCTTACATACTCAACCAAAAAAATCAGCTGGCACAAGAGGTAAACACTTAGTTTAAGTTGACAAAGAGTGTAACATACCTGTTCCTGTGCACGGTTTAACATGCACATGGCCTCTAAATCAAATGTGTTTTCATTGAGCCTTTTCTGAGCCAGTGCTCGATCATTCATAGCCGTAGTTATGTCCACACCCTAGGAAGAAAAAGACCTTTTTTAAAAATGCTGCAGACCATAATAATATCTATTTGATCTGGAAAAAGCTGTTGTAGGACAAATGCTAGAAAGTTGCTTTATGCATTGAATAGTTGGTTTGACATGTGAATAGGCAACATGAAAAAATATCCTGGGACTGCCTGTTAAGTATATACAATATGACTTTCCTAAACAAAGACAAAAACCAAAGTACAATACCCTGAGATAATTTAGTATCACCTGTACATATAAAATAAGAATTCTTTTCATGTAAATATTTTGGTCAGAAAATGTTGTGGTGTATAATACTTAAATAAGAGAAGTATATTATTGTTCAATAGCATTGTATCGACCAGCAGAATTGTATGTAATTTAGCTAAGAATTAAAAAAAAAGAAACAAAAGCCCTCATACAGAGTTGCTCACATAAGCATCCTACTATTAAGGCTCACTAAACCTTCAAGTTGCATGTATAAAAAAAATATACAGCAAGATTCACATTTACTCCATGAACTTGCCTTTAGTGTTTTAATCCTCAGCCTAAACCAAACTTGGGTAAAAGTAAAATGAAACCCACTGCTCATAAAATTGACTTGGAAAGGATTATTTAGGTCTGTGCTGCTGAACTACAACATTTAAAGAAAAAAAGGGGGGAAGAAAAAAATTAAAAAAAAAAATCAATCTATCTCATGCATACCAATCAGAATCATTTGGGTAAAATTATGGACTAAGTCAATAAGCTCAATGCAAAACTCGACTCTGTGCAAAGCAATCATGAAGAGAAATCCATAACGTTTGGGAATAAAAAAAGTAACAATTATCATTAACATACAGATTTTTTTTTTTAACTACTTGTGCCTTGTTCTTCATTTGATGTGCTTTTTTTGTGGATCATTCTTTTTTCAAAGGAGAAAAAGAACAGTGCTCAGAGAAATGTCTTTGGAAACAAGCATGTGAAGGAGACTGAAATAGATGGAAGTGTTTGAAGCACAAAAGAAACCCAGTAATCAAAGCAGCAGGTGGCATATAGACAAAGTAAAGTGACAGGTTAATTTGTTTTGTTTTGTTTTACTAAAGGTTTCTATCTTTTGTTAGTTGCTGTCTCACAACCATAGCCTCAGACATTGCTAGAATAAAAGGTCAACAGAAAAGAACAGAAACTAATTTTAAACTGACTCTGCTGAAGAGAAAATTAATTAACCTATGAAATCTTTGTCACAAGAATCAAGTAAAAAATTTAGTAAATACTGAAAAACAGTAAAACAGACACAAATGTCCACAACTGAGAGGGAAAAAAAAAAAGTAATTATTTCATACTCAAAATACAAAAATAATTATTTTATGATGGAGGATTCTTTTTACTATTTAGGACAAAAAGTGCTTCTTTTGAGAAGACTATTGTTGAAACATCTGTCATTAACCAGGACTGACTAAAAGTATCAGGAAGTCCTACGTGTCTACAAAACTGACTTCAGTGGGTTTTTTTGGTCCTACCTAACAGAAAACACACATCATAAACAAGGCACAAGAAAAAGCAGAAGATTTTCTAATTATCACCTAACATGACAGTCACATGTGTGTAAGAATGCCTGTTTAAAATACACACTTTGAATTAATAAACTTCCCTTACATAGTTAAAATAATTCTTGACTCTTTTGTTTGTGAAACTGGTTCAGGAGATAAATAAAAGTTATTCTACTCACCAAAAGCTTCAATCCAGCAATACACATAGGCATGCAAGTAGTCCACTGAAACCACATTAGGACCACTCACATACTTAAACATACATGTGTACTTTAGTGCTTTACCGGACTGGGGCCTATTAGTAGATACCCTGGTTAGTTAGAATTCCCATACACTTTCACACATGGTCAGTCACCATTTTGGAGACCATCATGGCTTTGTATTATGTCAAGACATTCGATGGCATCTTTGGATCTTGAGAAAAAAAATCTCTGCTTGAAGTATGAAAAGTTGTTATTATTTATTCAAGTAAAACAGTTTCAAGTTCAGCATGTTATTCTCCATGAGAATTCTCTGCCTTTTCCATCCTGACTCTTAGTAACATTTTCCCCACAGACACAAACCACAGATATTGAAGCAAGAAGGAAAAGGCTGACAATAAAAAGCAAGCACTTTTTACATACTTCATAGGTCCACTGACACACTAAATGCATTTTCTACCTTCTAAGATCAGGACAGCTTCTCTGCATAAGTCACCTGTGTAGACTCCAAGCTTAAATACAACACTTCAGCCCTGTACTTTCAGACTTTTGAATACAGCTTCTTTCTCACACATTTCTCTAGCTTCTAGAGACATGCTGATACTTCATATTACTCAAGGTTTTTTCTACCATCTCCTACTACTATTAAATAATGTTTTATTAAAATAATTCAAAATGTATAAGCAGGGCCATTTCAGATTGCATATTCCCATAACTAATTCTATGGTTTGAATAAAAATTTATAAATAAAATCAATCTTCTTCTTCTTTTTTTTTTTTTTTTTATTTCAATATAGACTTGCATCAGAGTTGTGATGATTTCAGAATTAGCAATAATTAACAGGAGTAAATTGTACATCAAAGTTCCTGTGAATCTGAGCGCACCCCTCCACTATTCTACTCCCAACAGCAAGGGAGCTCATCTGGCTTACTTAGCTCAAATAAAGTCATTTCATCAAGGAATCCTCAGAGGCATTAAAAAAAAAAAAAATGCAGAGAAGCATTCTGTTACCTTTCAGACACCCTGAAGAAACATACAGAGATTCTGCAACTACAAGAATACTCCTGTATGTCTAATTTAAGGATTGTCAAACCCAAGGGAATAGTACACTCTTCTGTCAGCTAATGACCCTTGAAATCACCCTTAACACAAACCAAGTTAAGGTAAATGCAAATTAAAATATTTATTTACAAAATATAAAAAACAGACAACATGGTTACAAGCATTTATAAAGATACACATGACAGGAAAGGAAGTTATGCTGAATGTATTTACGTCAATGGCAATTTTTAAGGCTTCTTCTACACAATCAATACACAAACCATTGGTGTTTTGCAAGCTCAATTTGTGAAAGACACAAGCCTAGTGTCAGTGGCAAACTGGATGCAGACATCTACAGAACTTGCCCAAATCTGTGAGCATATCATTAACCAATTGAAGGACAAGACATTTTTACTACCTGGTATAAACACAGCCAAATGGTTGCATACAAATGTTTCTATGCTCTGAACTTTTTACATATACACTAGTAAACTGGGAATAACATTCTCCACAAACATTTCAGAATGCTTCTTATCAGTCATTCATGACAAACACCAAACAGCAGTTATCTACACTGAGGGAACAATGAACTGGGTGTCTGATCATCAAACTGAGCCATATTGTGAAAATGTCTGCCTACAAGGTTATATTTACTGTGCTCTTGGTGCTGTCAAAGACACAGAAGAGAAAAAATGTCTTCTGTTCTACAGGAAGTGAATGGTACAATCTTAGAAAGTTCTTGAAAACAGAACATAGAAAGTAAAAAGATTGTTCCATCAGAAACTGGTATCAAGGGTTTATTGTTCGTCTGCTTTGAAAGGTATGAGAGAATGAGCTTTCAGACTGGAGCAAGGGTAACATGAACTTGCAAAAATTTACATCTGCCTTAAATATTTAATTTACTTAATTACAATATCCCCATAAAACATCATTTTGAAGACATTTCAAGGGGGAAAATGGTGTGGGTTGGGGTTTTTTTGTTTTGTTTTGTTTTGTTTTTTAGTTTATTATACATACAATTAGTATTTTCTTTTAGACAGCCATATGGAAGACAACACATGAGAAAATGTGACTGTAAAGCTAAAAAATATAGTAGATACATCCAGATGAAATGGCAGGTTTAAAAACGACTTTTGAGTATATTTTTAATGGATTACACTTCAATGCAATGTTACTGCTCTGATAGGATAAATTAAATTAAGTTCTCAACTTAAAAGAGTATTGGCCTCTGAAGGAACCTGAACAAGAAACTTGCTTTTCATCTTCTAGCAAAAGTTTACATTCTACTGAGACAAAGTCACTAGCTGACAAAAGCACACAGTATGGGTATAGGCTGCTTTCAGCATTGCCCATGTGAACACGGTGACCAAATCTGAAGACTGCAGCAGTTCAGGCAATTAGCTCACTGACCTGTTAGATGCTACCTATGTAAGCATTTTTTTTTTCACAGACTGCAATTTGATGCCAGACTGACCGGGTAACAGTTTTGGTTTTCTTATATGATATGCTTTCCTTTCCTTCCTTACCTCAATGGATGGTTTGGGGAAAACATCATCCTTGCTTTCTTCTTTGCCTTTTTCAACTGGAACCCATTCTCCATACACACTATCCGCTTCTTTTTTCCTATGTTGAGACCCAGATGAAACAGGGAATTCCTTTGACAGGCTGACCTGATTTTTTGGTTGTGGTGGCGGTGCTGGTTTTATGCTAGGAGTCTTAAAGAAACAAAATCAGAAGTTAAAAACACAATGCTCACAATTAACCTCTAAGAAACTACTTCTGCATACACTTGGCATTAAGCTTTCATAGCACAGTCATCCTTACTAACATCAAAGCAAAAGCCTTTATAGCAAATAATTTTATCACATGAATAAGCAAAAGGCAGAGTAACAAAACAGTTGGAAGCAAAAAATCACTTAAACCAGTTTCAGCAGATAAAAATTGGCAAAAATCTCACTCAGAATTAATGTCCCTCTACCCCACCATACAGTGAATAATCTTAATCTGCCACAAATACATTTCATAACAGAAAGCTCCAAAATAGAATTCCTGGGCAGTAAAAGCATTGGTTGTGATACCCATATAATGATAAAAAGCTCTAAATCATATAGCAAAAGCAATTTTCAACATTTTGCTTTCTGTATTTTGATTATTTCTTAATAGGAACATGAACCTTAAAAGTACATTAAGTCCATGAACTTGTTTTCCTTAGAAAGTCTTGCTAATCTATTAAGAGTCTGTAAAAACAGCCAACAGTTTCCCCTCCTAAGAGGCAAACAGAGCCCAGACAGCTCACAATATTGGATAAACCTCAACTACCAAAAGGAACATGGATGAGAATGGTAGTATGACTAGAATTTGGAAAGAATGATACTTAGAAGGTCAAAACTGTGGTAAATAGGCAGAGTAGGCTATAACCACCAAAGAACATTCGTCTGGAGCCTGTAAAGAGCTTAAGGTTTCTTGAGTTTTGTCATGCCACTCTTTTAGCAGTACAACATAAAAGGTAAGTCTATTTCCACCTTCCATCTTACATAAACACATATTATTGCTTACTTTGTGGATGCCACAAGCTACATATATTTGCATATAAAAATATAAATGCTATCTATATTTTCAATTAACATATTAATACATCTATAGTACTTTATACTCTGCAAAGTCAGAGCAAACTTTAACACAAAGCTGATGGTATAGTCCTATTTAGAACACTGCAAAACACATCTAGAATTTTGCTAGGGGGTTTTGGTTTGTCTGTTAAACAATGCTGCTTCAAAAGCACTTCCCAATTCCAATACTGTCTGTAAATGCATAATCTTTTCTTTTTAATGAAAACATGAAGTAAAACCAATCTTCTTCGAGTTATTTAAGCTTTAAAAGCTGCAAAGACTTTAATAAAAGTATTTTTTTACATTTCAATCCAATTATGGAATCTCCCACAATTTCACAAACAGTGGGTAAGTTTCTTCTTGTACTTTCAACAAGAGTACTTTCAAGAGCATCACACTGCAATTTCGCCAAGACTATTGATCCCTCTCTTCATTTCTGTAAAATTACTTCCGCTATTTAAAAATAACAATTTAAAATACTGAAAATAAATACTCACAGTTAAATTAAAAAAGATAGGTTTGGGTTCACTCAGCTTAAAAGGATGATTATAGAAAGGACGTTCTTCCTCCTCTTCATCAGAAACATGAGGTTTGTTCACTATCACATCATCTGTGCTCTGAGCAATCTTCTTGCATTTCTAAAAAACATAAGATTTTAAAAAATATTAAAAACCCCAACTCTGAATCAACCTTGACTTTCAACCAAAACACACAAAAAGAACATTTTCACCAAAAAGTGGTTTTACTTTCTAAAGCAGGAGATAAACTGAGAAAATATTTTAGTAATGTTATCGATGTCTGTAACTTTTGACTTTTTACACACATTATCAATTACCTGCCTAAGGTTTGATAAACACACATGCAGCAAGTAATTTCACAGACATAAGATTTCAAACAGCATACAACAAAACATGCTACGAAGTGCTAGCTGGAGGATATGTATCTAAGACTGAAAACTTCCCAGGAACTCACTCATTGTCTGACACTCCACATAACTAGCATACTGCAATCTGATAGAATTAGCAACTGTAATTCTTTCCTGCATAGCAGTTTTGTGAGTTGTGCAGAAATTTCTAAGTTATGCTCGTAGTGCAGGGACCCAATCAGAAGCAATGAATGGCTCCAAGATCTCTGACTTTTTTCTGAAACAGGAATTCGCCCAGGTACGAGAGAGAGAGAGAAAGAAGCTCACTATAAAACATAAAGGTGCTATGGGGATACTGAAGTCAAATATGAACTTTAAAAAAAAAGAGAAAGAGAAGTGCTAGAGTGTCCAGAATTTTATTATGAAAAACTCTCCACTAATTATGGTTATCTGCACTCTGAGGGTTTACCAATAACAACTGTAACTTAGTTCAAAATGTAATTGAGAATATTATAGTTTAGTATCTCATTTCTATGATGTTCCCATTCATGAGAAGTAGACTTAAAAGACACCTGAGGACATAATAATCAGGAAAATAATACTTGCAAAGTGAAGTCATCTGATTTGATCTAGTTCAAATTCATAAACCACATTTGTTTGATGATCTGATTGTTAGCATGTAAGAAGCACACAAACAGCTTTATTGCTAAAATCAAGTCATACTAATGGCACTGTTCTTAATTATAAAAAAAGACTTCTGCACTCTTCTTGCATACTTCAAATGACTAAAGCACATTTTTTTAGGCAACAGGAAAAGCCTGTGCTATTTGGAAAGCTATTTGGAAAACAAGATATATTACATATTGTTATTAGTTGGTTGCCAACTAAATGTAAGCAGCGTGTCCAGTTTGCAGGTTACACTGCACAGTGAAAAGACAACGCAGCCAAAGTTGCAAGAAGCGGAACAGACTCTAGAGGTGTTCTCCACTTAAGCACTCCACCATATGCCAATGGCCTGCACTGTTTCTGTGGCAAATTCTGTTACAACAGAATAGTAACAGCATCCAGTAGATTCCATAGTTGGAACGGACAAGGAAGGGGCAGGTTTGGATCTATCAGACTGGCACTAGCTACACTGGATCCTGATTAGGTTACATGAAAAGCCACTTAAGATGCCTGCATCAGCTTTTTCACTGACAAGTATTTCTGCTTCCACAAGCCAACGCACAACTAAGAAACTACTTCTCAGCAATCTGACATTGTTTAATTACAGATAATACTTCCACAAACAGGTATGTCAGAATTGTCATGCTGGTTATGCAATTTAAAGGTAAATAAACTTTTTTTTTTTTAAGGGAAACTTTTATTTTTCCACTGCAAATTTTCTTGTTTCTAAGGAAAAAAAAAACAACAACACAACATAAAGGGAAATCAGGAAATTATGAACAAAGTGACATTACTACAGTAAAAGAACAAGTAGCAATTTCTTTCCTGCAATCAGAACAAAACCATCCCATCTGTAGACTTCAACTGAAAAATACAAATTAAAAGATACAGACTTAAGCACTAACAAAAGAACACAACTAACAACAGCAGAGCAAAAATCTAGAAGTGAAAGGTTTGCTTTTTATTAACAGGACTACCCATCTGCAGGAAAGCAGAACAGAATCAAAACCAAAACCAGCAGAAGACCTGGATTCCCATGGAATTAAAATGTCTGTTTTCATGACTTTGAGAAAGATCTGCTTATGGAATAAGCACACAAACCCCAAGACAGCTTAAATGCAAACCACGCCCTGACATACACACAGAATGACAGTTTGCCTAGGAGTCACAACAAAACACTATCTACTTATTTTCAGGCTCGACACTGCGGTTGCTTACCTCAGTGAGTTCCTTCAATGTATCTCTTGATGACTTCTGACTGGTTTTCTCATCCTTCTTTTGAGATAACAAAGGCATCAGGCTTGGCGGTAAGGGAACACCAGACTTAGCACACATAGCAGCTGCATTAGCTTTGGCTATTTCAAGTAGCTGGGCCTTGTCTAAAAAAAAAAACAAAACACCAAACTAGTTGTTTGTTTGGTTTTTTTTAAATAAAAATTACTATCTTTACACACTCTTGTTTGAGTAATAAATAAGGATTTCTGACAGACTAAACCAAGCACACAATAAAAAAGCCACAAGATTTTACCCGCATTGTGCATTTTCATTTTCTGGAAAAATAACTAAAACTGTACTTAGCTGCTCCAGATTTTTTTTTTTCATTTGGTCTGCTCAATAGACAAATAAAATTGCAAATTTAACACAACGCAAAGGAGTCCAAGTAACAGCACTCACAATCCTCCAAAACCCAGAAGCTCTGAAGCACATTTTACTTCAGGTATTTACTTTAGTGTTGGAAGTACACTAGAAATTACAAAGTGTATTTCCTAGCTACCCTCTGAAAAGCATTCAAAGATCCTCAGGAAGCCTTCTTGAGTCTGCCAGCATGTAGCCTAAAAACTACTTACAAGCAACCAACATAAAAACATCATCACTGAATAAAATACGGACTTGCATAAAATACAGTTATGTGCAAAACTGTTAATAAAACAGTATTTTGCTTTATTAACAGAAAATCGTGTGGTCTTGTCACAGAAATGGGGAATGAAAGCAAGTCTCATTTCATCTACTAGTTTGCAAATAAATGAGATACCACTACCTCAGTTTTACAAAAATCCTACAAGGATAACACTCCTTTGCTTTTTAAGCAGTAAAGTACACGATCAAAGCAGGAAAGCAGGTTCACGGATGTTAATTAACTCTCACATTCTGCACAAAAATACTTCTCTGATAGAGGGGCTTCCAGGGTAACTTTTTAAGAGAGGACTAAAAAGATCGGAATCTGTGGTCCACAAAAAAAAGCTTCCTCACAGGCTGTACAAAGGTTCATTCCCCAAATGAAAATCTTCTCTCTCCTTACCTAACATACTGCCTAGGTAAACTACTAGGCCGCTCTTCCACCAGTCACACAGAAAAGATGCAGTTCCTTAGAATGTTTTATTTTCCAGCTATCTGGGTCTAAAAATATTTCCACAAGTAAGGTTGCCTTCCCACTAAGTTCTTACCAAGGTAAAGACACAAGACAGACTCATGGAAAAAAAACAAACAAAGATTACAGCAGACAAGAGAGCAAAGAACTATACAGCTGGCACCTAATTTCAGAATGTCTTTCATGCCCTATCTTTTCATCTTAGGAAAATGAGAAATTGCTTCTTGCAGAGCACTTGGCCTTTACAAAGCAGGAGTAGCCTGCTCCAAACACACTTTCTTCAAAACTGTATGCACTGATTCAACTCCTGGAAGTCACTGGAAACGACCATCTAAAAGTAATGCAGAAAAATACTTTCAGGGTCAAGCGATGGGGCTCTGAGCAACCTGATCTAGTTGGGTTATGTCTCTGCTTACTGCAGGAGGGTTGGGGTAGATGACTTCTAGAGGTCCCTTCCAAACCAGAGCATTCTATTCTATGAAATTTCTTATGAATGCTATGCAGAAACAGTAAGACCATGCAAATGACACAACTGTCACCTAACTATGAATCTACTGAAAACAAAAAATCACCTACCCAAGTCTGTAAGACGTTTAGGTGACCTGCTTGAAAATCGCTCCGATGACCTTGACCTGCGACGATCAGGTGATCTGCTGTATCTTCTTCTCCCTGAAGATCTTGATCGTCGTAGTCGAATCGGTGACCTACTAGAGCTCCGTCTTCTTCCTCTTGATCTGGATCGTCTTTGACGAATAGGTGTTCTACTCCTGCTCCGTAATCTGAGTGATATTCTACGATCTCTGGAATCAGATCTTCTTCTTCTTCTGTCAGTAGATCTTGATCTATTTCTCTGAGATCTCTTACGCCTGTCTCTTGATAAAGAACGTCGCCTTCTTGATGCCGACCTTGACCTACTCCTCCTTCTGTGCCTTGAACGTGACAATGAGCTAGACCGAGAGCGACGATTAGATCTTGATCTGGACGCTCTTCTCCGTGTTACTGATCTAGAACGATTCCGTCTAGAGTGAGATTCTGTATCATACCTCTGGGATCTGCGCTGAGAAGACCTAGAGCGTCTGCTCCTAGACCTAGGAGAAGATTCTTTGTCTGCTGTTTTCTCAACAGATTTGGATTGACTCCTTTGGCGAGCAGTGGACCTGGAACGTCTACGTCTAGACCTTCGTGAAGACTCTTTGTCAGCTGCTTTTTCAACAGATGTCGATCGACTCCTTTGGTGACCAATGGACCGGGAGCGTCTATGCCTAGACCTCCGCGAAGATTCTCTGTCTGCTGTTTTTTCAACAGATGTGGATCTGCTCTTCTGGCGAGCAGCAGACCTGGAACGTCTACGTCTAGATCTCTGTGAAGACTCTCTGTCTGTTGCTTTTTCTACAGATGTGGATCGACTTTTTTGGCCAGCAGGAGATTTTGAGTGTCTGCTTACAGATCTTTGCGAAGACTCTTTGTCAGATGTTTGATCAACAGATTTGGATCTAGACTTTTCACGCTCGGAAGACTCAGAATGCCTGCCTTCAGGTATAAAGGAAGAGTCCTGTTCCTCCAGCCTCTCATTAGGCATGGAATCCTGTTTATCTTCATCTGCCAACGAGGGCTCCACATCCTCACCCTCTTCACCAATGGTAGACCTTGATTCATGCTCATCTGACGACGTGGAGTCTCTTTGTTCAGCTGCTAAGGAGGGTTCCACATCATCTACTTCTTCACCAGTGGTAGACTGTGATTCACGACCATCAGGGGATGTGGAACGCCTATGTTCAGTTGTCAGAGGGGGTTCCATATCCTCTGCTTCTTCACCAGTAGTAGATTGTGACTCACGCTCATCCGATGATGTGGAATCTCTTCGTTCAGCTGTCAAAGAGGGTTCCATATCCTCCACATCATCACCAATGGTAGACCTTGACTCATGTTCTTCTGACGATGTGGAGTGTCTACATTCGGCTGTCAAAGAGAGCTCCTGGTCCTCTGCTTCTTCACCAGTGGTTGACCTTGACTCACGTCCATCCGGAGACATAGAGCTTCTATGATCAGCTGTCAAAGGTTCCAAATCCTCTGTTTCTTCACCTGTTGTAGACCTTGACTCATGGTCATCAGAGGAGGTGGAGTGTCTACGTTCAGTTGTCAAAGAGGGTTCCCCATCTTCTATATCTTCTCCAGTGGTAGACCTTGACTCATGCTCATCAGATGATATGGAGTCTCTTCGTTCAGCTGCCAAGGGTTCTACATCCTCTACCTCTTCCCCAGTGGTAGACCTTGACTCATGCTCATCAGAAGACACAGAGCATCTACGTTCTGTTGTCAAAGGCTGCTCCAGATACTCTGCTTCTTCAATACTAGATCTTGACTCATGCTCATCAGGGGATGTGGAGCGCCTGTGTTCAGATGTCAAAGACGGCTCCAGATCATCTATTTCTTCATCTACAGTCGATTTCTGGTCATGGCCCTCAGGGGACACAGATCGCCTATGATCAGAATTCAAGGACTCTAGACCTTCTTCCTCCACAGATTTCAGCTCATGATCTTCCTGATACGAGGATGTGGAATGTCTGCGTTCAGATATCAAAGAAGGCTCTAGATCCCCTGTTTCTTCACCGGGGCAAGATTTCACACTGTAACCATCAGGGGACATGGAGCATCCACTTTCAGGCATTAAAGAAGGCATTGCATCATCCATTTTTTCAACAGGGATGGATTTTAAGTCATCATGGGACATGGAAGTTCTTTCATTTAGAGTCAAAGATTCTAGACCACCTATTTTTCCAGCAGCAGGGAATCTCAATTCTTGGCCATCAAGGGATGCTGTGTGTTCATTTTCAGGTCCTGGGGAAAGCTCCTGCACATCTACATTTTGAATATTAGTGAAGCTTACTTCCTGGCTCTTGAAAGACAAAAGATCATTTTCAGTTGTCAAAGAATCCATATCCTCAGTTTTCTCAGCATGAGTCAATTTTGGTTGATACTCTTCATGGGACAGAGCATGTTCATTTTCAGATGTCAGACAAGGTTCTTTGGCCTCTACATTTTCAGCAGGGCTAGACTGCAGATCCTGCCCTTCAGGTGACATGGCACACTCACCCTCAGACATTAAAGACAGTTCCTGCACCTCTGTTCTTCCAACAACAGTAGATTGCAACTCCTGACTATCAGTGGACATTGAACTTTCACTTTCAGATGTTTCTGAATGTTCCTCCACTTCTCCTTTTTCAACAGGACTGGATCTCAAATCACGGCCTTCAGGGGATACATCATACTCATTTTCAGACAGTAAAGAACACTCCTGCAATTCTGTTTTTTCTCTAACAGTAGATTGCAACTCCTGCTCTTCAGGGGATGCAGCATACTGAGTATCTGATACTAGCGAAGGCTCCTGCACCACTGTGTTTTCAACATAGGTAGACTGTAATCTTTGGCCTTCAGGGAAGATAGTATATGCACTGTCAGGTATCAGAGAAGGCTGCTCCACATCTTTTTCAGCAGGTCCAGCTGTCATTTCTTGGCCTTCAGGAGATACAGCATATTCATTTTCAGACTGCAGAGAACACTCCTGTGCCTCTGCTTTTTCAGCAATGGAAGGTAGCAATTCATTACCTTCAGAAGACACAGCATATTCATTGTCAGGTACTACAGAAGCCTCCTGCATCACTGCCTTTTCAGGAGAGCTAGATGTCAACTCATGGATCTCCCAAGATATAGCATACTCATTTTCAGATGCCACAGCAGGCTCTTGTACTTCTATCTTTTCAGCAGAAAGTGACTGCAACTCCTGGCTCTCAACAGACACTGAATATCTTTCTTCAGACACTTGATAAAGTTCCCGCATGTCTGTTTTTTCAGTGGGGGTTGATGTCAACTCTGGGCCATCAAGCACTACTGTGTATTCATTTTCAGGTATTTGAGAAGGTTCCTCTACATCAACTTTTTCGAAAGCAGTGGATGTCAACTCACAAGCATCAGAGGAAACAGAACACCTGTTTTCCACTAATACAGGGGGCTCCTGCACTTCTGTTTCTTCATCATAGGCAGATCTCAACTTATGCCCATCTAGGGATGCAATGCATTTCAGTTCAGATGTCTCTTGCACCTCTACATCTGCATCAGGGATAGGTCTACGTTCGTCACTTGCAGGCAACAGTAAAAGCCCTTCTTCAGATGTCACAGAAGTCAGTGGGGTCTGTTGTTTTTCAGCAGGGGTACTTACTGATTCACAAATACCAGCAGACTTAGGGAACTCACTTTCCACTGTGAAAGGCGGCTTTTGTATCCCTAGTTTTTCAGCTGTGGTGTATGTCAGTTTATAGCCTTCAGGAAAGGTAGAACATCCATGAGCAGATGCCAGTGACAGTGCCGCACTTTCTGTTTTCTCAAAATAATTATCTGAATTATGGCCATCATGAAACACTGGAATTCCACTCACAGATGAGTCAGATCCTGTACCTTCCATTTTTCCAGCAGGCAGGTATCTCGATTCACCGATTTCTGAAGACTCAGAGCAGTCAATTTCAAGTACTTCTGTAAGTTTTGGACCATCTAAATTTTTGTCAACACATGAACTGGATTCGTGAACTTCACAAGACTTGCAGCTCTGTTCTGCAGCTGTCAGTGCAACTTCCTGCATTTTTTCAGATGATGGTGAAACAATGTCATCTGAGATCTCAACAGGAGTAGACCCATATGCCAGGGAAGCATCTGAAGCCTTGACCTTTTCAACAAATAAAGATCTTTGTTCACTTCCATCAGTTGATTTGAATGACTCATCTTCAGAGAGCAGTGGAAGCTTCTCCGTTTCTGCAGCAAAGCTGGATCCTAATTCATGTCCATCAGGAGACCTGAAGCATCCCTGGTCAGAAGACAAAGAAGGCTCCTGCATCTGCCCTGTCTGAATAGGCAAGGAGGCTGACTCACAGTCATGAGAGAACACAGAGCATGCAACTTCAGGTGCAAGAGGAGATTTTTGAATCTCTGTTCCAAAAGACAGTGATCTTGACTCTAGGCCATCGGCCAGTGTGGAAGATTCACTTTCAGGTACTTGCAAAAAGTTTTGAAGCTCTGCTGTTTCAGCAGGCATGTGTCTCAATTCATGACCCTCAGACAAGTCAGACAGTACACCTTCAGATATAAGAGAACTCATTTTTCCAGAGGAGGAAATCTTGTAATCATCGTAAGACACAGAGCATCCACTTTCAACCTTAAGAAGAGGCTCTGGACCCTCTACTTCTTTGAGAGTAGATCTTGACTCATCTTCATGGGATGTGGTGACCTCAAGCTCTGTTCTTAATGAAGTTTCTGGATCTCCTCCTTCTTCAACAGATGAGGATCTTGACTTAGATGTGGAATATGTAAGTTCAGGTAGCACTGGAGACTCTGGAGCCACTGTTTTTTCAGCTGATCCACTGTCAGATGTCATAGAAGGCTCTGAAACCTGTGTTTTTTCTGCAGGTGTGGATTCCTGGTCATCTGGAGGTTTGGAGCTATCTACTTCAGAAGGCTGCAGAGCTGGTGTTTTTTCAAGATTATCACTACTTTTAGAAAATTCACTTTCAGATGCTGGTGGTAGCTCTGGGCCATTTATTCTATCATCAGACAGAGATACTGACATAGGGCCATTAGAGGATTTGGAAGAGCTGCCTTCACTTACAAAAGAAGTTTCAGAAACCTCTACTTTTTCAAGACATTTGCTTGATTCCTGAAGTTCAGAAGACTTCATGTGCTTTCCACTGCCCTTTTCTGAAGATAATTTACTCTCTCTTTTTTCTATGGATTTGGACCTTGACTTAACACTATCAGAGGACTTGGAACGTTTCCGTTTGGATTTTTTTGAAGATTCTTTACGCTTTTTTTCAACAGACCTAGACCTTGACTTGTACTGCTCAGAAGATTTTGAGCGGCGACGCTTAGATTTTCGTGAAGACTCCTTCTTCTTTTCCACTGATTTGGATCTAGACTTGTAGCCATCAGAGGACTTTGAGCGCTGGCGTTTAGACTTCCGTGATGACTGCTTTCGGTCTCTTTTTTCTACTGACCTGGACTTAGACTTGTAACGGTCAGAGGACTTGGAGCGCTGGCGTTTAGACCTCCGCAGAGATGTCTTCCATCCTCTCTTCTCAACAGATCTTGACCTAGATTTTGAACGATCAGAAGAACCAGATCCTCTATTTCTGAACCTCCATGAGTATTCTTTGCCTCCTCTCTTTTCTGAAGACCTAGATCTGGATTTAGAACGGTCAGAGGACCTGGAGTGTCTGCGTCGGGATCTCCAAGATGACAATCTGCTTCCCCTCTTTTCCACTGACTGAGATTTAGACCTGTAGCGGTCAGAAGACCTGGAACGTCTGCGTCCAGACCTTCGGGAGGACAGTCGCTTTTCTGCTGACCTGGATTTAGATCTGTAGCGGTCAGAAGACCTGGAACGTCTGCGCCCAGACCTTCGAGAGGACAGTCTCTTTTCCACTGACCTGGATTTAGATCTGTAGCGGTCAGAAGACCTGGAACGTCTGCGCCCAGACCTTCGAGAGGACAGTCTCTTTTCCACTGACCTGGATTTGGATCTGTAGCGGTCAGAAGACCTGGAACGCCTGCGCCCGGACCTCCGAGAAGACAGTCTCTTTTCCACTGACCTGGATTTAGATCTGTAGCGGTCAGAAGACCTGGAACGTCTACGTCTGGACCTTCGGGAAGACAGTCTCTTTTCCACTGATCTGGATTTAGATCTGTAGTGGTCAGATGACCTGGAACGTCTGTGTCTGGACCTCCCAGAGGACAATCTGCTTCCTCTCTTTTCTGCCGATCTGGACTTAGACCTGTAATGGTCAGATGACATGGAACGTCTGCGTCTCCGGGAAGACAGCCTTCTCTCACTCTTCTCAACAGATGGGGATCTAGATTTGGAATGCTTTTTCCTAGAAACTGAATAGTTTCTACTCCTAGAACGTGCTCTTTTAGAGGCCAAACGTCTGGAAGTTGAACGTGACCTTGATTTTTTCTTTCGCTTCCTAGACCTGGACTGGGACTTGGAGCGACTCCTTTTCTGTTTCTTTGCATCATGTTTTTTATCACTGCTTCTATGGCTACTTTTTTCAATAACCTTCTCGAGTCTCATCAGAGTCTCTTTCATTCGTGCTGCCACATCAGGTTGCACATCTGATGTTTCTGAATCTCTTTTCTCTGACTCCTGTTCTGGAGTTGCCTCTTTGACAGCCTCAGTTTGTGGAATGATTTCCAGCCGGCTTGCTTCTGCCTCAGGTACTGGAGTTGCTTCTGTAATAGTCTCGGGTACTGGTGCTGCTTCCAAATCTGTTGTCTCTGCCTCCAACCCCACAGGGGCCTCCACATCTTTGAGCTCTACAGAAGTTTCAGGAAGAGGAGATGTTTCTGTATCTTTTGTTTCTATCACAGGAGCTAAAGTTGCTTCCAGATGGTTTGTGTCTCTGATTATTTCAGCTTCAGAAGTCCCTGATGAATCTTTTTTATCTACTGCACGTGAAAAACTAAAATCTGTTTCTGCTATTAGAGACTCAGATGCTCGAGTTTGCTCTGTATCTTCCTTCTCAACCAGCACCTTGCATTCCTGAGACTGACTTCGAATTCTCACATCTTCCATTTGTTGATCCAGCATCTCTTCTGCATATAGTGCATCGGCTGCCACTTCATGGTCCAGTGCTTCTTCCAAATCTGGTTTTGAAACTGTTTCAGAAGATCTCACTTCAGCAGCACTCAAAATTTCTGGAGCCTCTTCTGTACTCTTCCATTCTGGAAGAGGTTTTGCTTCTAGAAAACCTTGCAGATAATCTTGCTTTTCAGTGTGCAAAGATTCTGGAACAGCTTCCGAAGCATCCCCCACATTTATCACCTGTGCATTTCCAGACTGTTGCAAAGTTTCCAAACATTGGATATCCATGTGTGTCTCAGGCTCTTGTGTGGTTTCAAAACCTTTCACCTCCACTTTTGCAATTTCTTGCATACTTTCCAACAATCCAGTTTCTCTAGCTTTTGATACTGGGTCCAAATACTCTGCTCCCGTTCCTTTCTCAGTTTCTGAAGCTTCTTCCAGATCCTTTGCATTGATAAGAAAGGGCTCATTTTTCTGTGAACTTGTCCTCTTTGATGCAATTATATATTCTACAGTAGGTCCCTGAGTTCCCTCATCATCAACTCTTGTCACTTCTGCCACTGTTTCTAATGCCACAGTTTTTTCTTCCACTCTGGGTAAACACTCTGTTTCCAAACAACCTCCTATTTGTTCCTGTACAGTTTCTGAACTTGTTTCTAAAGTTTTTACAGGTTCTAGTATTGCTTCAGATGCCAATCTCCCTCCCAAGCCATAGATTAGTGTCCTCGTCTCAGATTCCACAACCACCTGTGTTAAGTGTGAAGTTTTTGATCTTGCTTCCACATCTTTTACCTCTGAAGTGGCCTTGACTTCCGACAAGTTGTCTAAACCTCTCACTTCTGCAGTGGCAGAACTGGTAGCTAGTTCAGAATCCTTTATCCCCCCTAGCACCTCAGTTTGTGAGGTTCTTGTATGTGCCATAACCTGAGACTGTGAAATGCTGAAACTCTCTGTTTCGCATGCACCAAGAGATTCTGCACCTGTTTCTGCGTGGTTTGGCTCTCTCTGTGCTGTGGTTTTAAAATGCATCATTTCTTCTACTGGTTCCATGCTTACATCTAGAACCACAGATTCGGGAGTCCTTCCTGACTTTTCTTCTAAGGCAAAAAGTCCTGGACTTGCTTCTGAGACTTTGCTACCAATTTGGGCTTCAGAACACACATTTTCTCCTAAGCCACTCGCCATAGCCAGGGTTCCAGGCTGCAAGACTGCTTCCAAAGCTTGTATCTTTGCCATACCTACAGATACTGCATCACCTGAACCTCTCTCATCTTTCATGTGTAGGAGGCATGATGAAGATGCCTTAGTCTCTATTCCAGCTCTGTCCCTGTCTGCTTCTGACTCTTTCCTTTCTGTCTCAGCTACAGGTCCTATAGCTGTTTCCAAACTTTTCACTGCTCTCACAGACTCTCCTTTCACAGATAGGAGACTGGCATCCGAATCCATTTCTACTCCTGCCTTATCTTCTCTCACATCTTTCTGCAAAGACAGGGTAGTTGCTTTCAAACCTCTCACACTGGAAGTTTCCAAAGCATTAGTATTTTCCAGTTGCAGAACAGCTGGACTTATTTCTTGACCTCCTATTCCTGCTAGTGGTGCAACTGCCATGGTTGCTTGTGGACTTTGAAAACCCTCTGCCATCTGAATTTCTGGAGTTGTTTGGGGAATTAGAGTCTGAACAACTGCTACAGGTTCTAAAGTTGCTCTTAAACCTTCTGCTCCTGTAACAACATTCACACTTGTCAATTCTGCTGGAAGTGCAGATTCCTGAGTTCTATCCACACTTCCTATATCTGTCAAGACTTTTGGTTGTAGTAGCACTTCTGATGCATTCAGCACTGATGCAGGATCGGTGGTACGTTCCACATCTTTGACTGCTTCAACTCGCAGGCATTCTTGAACTGCTGTGACATCTTCTGCTGTAACAGTCAAAGGTTCCATGATTTTTTCTGGAGTTTGGGGCTTTACTACAGCAACTGGCTGCAGAGCTTCTTCAAAAACTGTCACACTCCCCATATGCAGAGATTTTTCAGTTGCTTCTGGAATTTTCACTTCTTCCACAGTCACAGTCATGGGAGCGACCTTCGCAGTATTCAGATCTGCAGATTTAGGAACTGTTGTCAAATCACTTGCCAAATATGCAGATTCTGAAGTTGCTTCTAATTCTTGTGCTCCCCATTGTGCCACAGATCGTAGAGATGTTTCTGAGTATTTCAACACCTCCATGGTCTCAGACTCGAGAGTTGTACACAAAGGTTTTATTTCCCCAGTGTCTTCACATTTCAGCGTAACTTCTGACCCTTTTAGTATTTCTGTTACCTCTGAAGCTAGAGTTTCTGCTGAATCCTTCTGTATTTCAGATTTATTGGCAATTCCAGACAGGATGCTAGATGAAGTATCATTTCCAGTAACAAGAACACTCTTCTCACCAGCATTAATAGCTACATGACAAATATTTTCATGGGTCTGTTTAATTTGTTCTCTAGTGCAAAGAGTTATACTAGAATTTTCTTGCATATCAGATTGACTGCCTTCTAATCTAAATGGAGGATTTGTTGCACACAAAGTCCCACTCTCATTTCCAAGGTTTTCCATAGATTGCTGAGAATCAGTTCCTGAATGAGAAATGAGTCCTAAAGCTTGTCTATCAAGCTCTTCATTTGCTCTTAAGCACAGTTCTTCTGGCTGCAAGTGGACAGATAGATTTGCATCTCCAAGTCCTCCATGCTGTACAGTTAGCTGTGAGCTTGATTTCTCTGGCATCAACTGAGAAGCAGACTGTGAGTCTGCCTGGTCTCCATGACGTGTACTCAACTTTGACTCCTTTGGCTGTTTTTTATGCTTTTTCTCTTTCTTCCTTTTCTTCTTCTTTTTCTTCTTCTTCTTGCTTTTATGTTTCTTGTTCTTCTTTGATTTTTTCTTAGGAATTTCATCTTCAGCAGTAGAGCTTCTTTTTGTAGACTGAGCACTATTTTTCACAGTATTTTTGTCTACATCTGAAAAAAAAAAGAAAAAAGTAAATATATGCTTTCCTTGTAAAAAACTTTTAGACCAGTGACCAAGTACAAAGACAGAACTATTAAAAAAACATAAAACCATGTCTTCTTCACTAAACTACCATATAAAAATACCACACATTCCCTTTTCAGCCTTCTTATCTTTCCTCTCAGAAGTCACTTCAAGTAAAAATAACTAGTTCTTCTTTCAAAGAGTTAACAAAATATTCTTGTTCAGCAACAGTTACAACGGGAACACATCTCTTTCCAAGAACCAGCTGGGAAATACTTCCACTGACAGTGCATTCTTCCAGGAGACAGGAGAGGTAGAGGTACTTTTTAAAACTACACCTAGATTTATACCGAAGTCAAATAAGACTACCATTTTCCAGACAAATTATCTAAGTGGTGGAATGTTTATTGTATAATGTGTGGCTAGCCTATCATTGCCTGTTATGCTTTAACTTATGAGTGAGTCCAACATTACTACTGTGCCTCACAGTAGCACTCACTGTGCCTTAGTGGTTCCTCACTAAGTAAGATCTTCCAACAAATTTTGGCAAACAGCATCTGCTTTCCCTGTCCCAAACAAGCATTAAGGCACTGTGGGGAACCTCCTGCTCAGACCAGACTGTAGTTGTGACAGGTAACTGCAAATCCATGAGTACCTAATACTGCTTTTGCTTTAAACAGGGATCTAACTAATAAATTCAGGTGACTGCAAAGATAAGCGATCATTGAGGGGAAAAGACAAAAGGAAGACCATTCTTTTAATTCTATACCTCATTTCACATGTGTTAGGTTCTTATCCTTATTTGGATTTAGTGCTACATTGTCATAAAAAAAATTTATTACAATTTCTGTTAAATATGAGCTACATATTCAAGTCCGGTTGCATGTATCTTTAAGTATATTTATATTTCCAGTGTAGCAATCTGGATATTCAAATTAAATCCTGGCTGTGACTACAAAGCATAGTCTTTTGAAGTTGACAATGCAAAATCATTAAAAAAAGCAACTCCTGGTAGCTGCAATACTATTAAATGAAAATCACTTAATATTTCATAAAGTAGTAGTTCAAGCACACACATTTTTGCAGCATAAACAGCTTAAAAAAAAAATGTTTCGACCAGCAACGTTGTGAATGCAGTGAAAGCGGACAGTGAAGCAGAGCCAAATTATCTTTCTCTACACAACACTTTTAGATAATCTATGCTAACAGCAATATTAACTCCTTTCAGATGTGAATAGTGCAAAAGTTTACTATCAGTTAACTTTCGGATTAATGTGTTTCATTTATTACCATGTTTGCTTTCCCCATTCTTCCACAAAAAAACATTAAAAAAAAAAAAATTGGATGTCGGCCTTAAGTGTTGCATATGCAGCATAAATGGAAGACTACTGAAAATGCCTAAGGTAAACAAGACACTGTGCATAGAATAAAGACAACAATCGAATTTTAAAAATAACTTTGTACACTTAAAAAAAAACCAATTAAAAAATCTGGAACTATACTAACAAGCCATCTATATTTCAATTTAAAAAAAAATAACTAGAGCCTTGAACTACATAACTCTCCCAATTCAGAAATTTTGCAGAAATGAGTATCCCTTTTCATGGAACTAGTCCTATGCAAAATTCTGACATAACGAATTCAGTAATTCATAGTACTTATGGCAATGTAAAAATCTGTTGACCTTTGGAAGACTGCAATCTCAAGATCTACAGTTTAGAGAGAAGGACATTATTCATCATAAAGCAACAAAGCATCTTACTCTGACCGAACAGTTAATCATGCAGTCCTGAATTCTAACAAATTATTTTTAGAAGTAATCTTGCAAACTAATCCAAAACAACAAACAGCTTCTACCCATCAGTATGAGCTCTGTTAGAGAGAACTGCTCATTGGGACTCTGAGGTAGATATACAAATATACACAAAACAAAACATAGTTCTACATGTATGGATATTACTTATATGTTTTAGCATTATTACAATGAAGAGAAAACAAAAATAACTTTTTTTGAACACTAACTCTTCTGCATAGTAACCAGTTTCAATTTTTAAATTCTTCATTTCTCTGTCCCTCTATCTTTGTAAATCACGGCAGACCAAAAAAAAAAAAAAAAAAAAAAAAAAAACTTCAAAAATAAAANAAAAAAAAAAAAAGGAAACTTCAACATTAAACAATTTCTCAAAGCTTGGTGAGAGGAATGGTACTAGGAAGAACTTTTCCACCTCTGTAAAGCTGATTCAATTTTAAGCACTACGACACCTTTCTTAAACAAGAAAATATTTGCCAGATGTATTTTCATTTACCTGATTTGCACTGCAGCTCTGTATCAAGGGCTCCAGAGAGCACTTCCTCTATTTTCTGCACTATCTGATCATTCTGACGATTCTCAGCACCAGCAACAGTGTCATCTGAAGGGTTGGCTTGCTCACCTGGGATTGTGTCACCATTGGGCTGGCCTTCTACCTTTCCACTAACCAAAAAAAAAACAAACAAAAAAACCCAACATAATACAAGCAATTTTGAGCCTTTTTTGATTTTTTTTTTTAATTCACAAGCATTTATTATACTCAAAGCTTCAAAACAGTACTTTTGTCTCCTGAAAATGCCACGATTTTATTGAAACATCTTCCTTTTCACTAAACGCCGTTTATTCATACCAGAACACTGACAGCTGGGTTTCGGGCACACGGGAATAAAACATGTTCTCGGATTCACTACAGTCCACTTTCTGTAAAATCTGTGTAGACTCCCCTCAAAAAACAAACACCCATCACTCTTCTCCAGCAGATTTTGCTTCATTTGCGAGACAAGTCTGGGAAAAACTAGGTCATCTTAAACACCACGAGATCAGGAAGACAAATCTCAGGGACACTCGCCCCGACAAGAAATATTAACACGGATTACCCATTAAGTTAAAACGATGCGTTCACAAGGAGACGTTTGCGATCGCCCTCCACGCCCCCCCCCC